>PVHX01010445.1:0-23387 GCA_004024805.1 Geosciurus inauris
AAAAAAAATGAAATTACTGGAAGCCAGGAGGTTGGAGGATGATGCACTAGAGTGGCCCTAAGGGAGATATGGAAAGAGTTTACCTCTCGCTCAGATCTGAGGCATGTGTTCATGCATTTATTCATTCAGCAAATGTTAGTAGACTGTGGTGCATTAAAGCAGTTTTGGAATCAGAATGACCACCCTGGCCACGAGTTCCTCCTCTGTCCTTTACCAAGCACTTAAAGCAATGTATTTACTTTTTACTTCTTGGTTTCCTCTTTTCAAAAATAATGAAGAAAACACTATGTCTTAGCAGTGTGAGGGTTAGCAATAATGCATGTAATCTTCCTTTCTCCTCTAATTATGAAGCAGTTAGGGTGTGATTCCCACGTTCCCCAGCCCCTCTGTCCCTACTCAGGGAGAAGCATACTAAGAGGAGGAGAGATCAGCTTTTTGACAAAACTGAGTCCTCACCCTGACCAGGGGATCGCTGAGCTGTGCTTGTTGCAACAATTCCTTTGATACTATGAGCAATTCAATGCTACCATTAAGTCCCATTTGTAGTTATCCAGAATGTGACTGCTAGAATCCTTGTGTGTTCTTTGAGGGCATGTTGATTGTTGGGTGGAAATAATGAAGGCAGACTCAGCATTACGGTCGAAGCAGATGGACTTTTGTATTGGGTTCTGCTTCCCCAGCGAGGGGACTGCAGTCTTGTGTCTCAGGAGGGACACATTTCCATTCTCCTTACTCCAACAGCTCTCTCATACCTCTGTGACTGCTCTTATCTTACCTCTAACTGCACATTTCTCCCCAGAGACTGAGCTCCCTGATTGAGCCTCTGTCTCCAATGTCTTGAGTGTGATAAGCTGTCCAATTCACATGTGTAGAATGAAAGATGCAAAAATAAATACACAGCAAGTGAAGGGTTTCTCAGTTGCCATTCATATGAAGGTATCCTCAATGCAATCTCCCCTTGACAAATAAACTTTTAAAAGGTTACTTAAATGGTGACATTACCTGAGCCAATTAAATTTTTGCATAATCTTGAATGTTCTGGTCTTTACTCACCACTTCACTTAAAGCAAATCACTTAAATGTTTAGTGCTCAGTATCTTATCTGACCTTTGATGAGTCTGTAATTTGAAATTCAAATGTCATATGGAGAAAGACGTGGTCCATATAAAGGGTGATGTGACTCAGCGACTCACTCTGGGTTAGCCATTTGGCCAGGAGGGAAACATTGCAACTGGTCGATGATTATTGTTTTGAGGCACTTGCAAACCTATTACTATGTCATCAGACCTGGAAAAAAGCTTACGAAGATGCATTTCTTTCTATTTTGGTTTATTTGTTGCTGGGTGAGATTACTGATGGGCCATTCACTAACGAAGGGAAAATATATTTCACATATAGCCAGGTGTAGGTGACCATTTGCAATCACAGTGGCATGCAGTTGGGCAGTAGATGGCACAGGGGCAGCCTCCTCTAATGACAGCTGCTCGTTAAGGTCAACAAATCAAATTGTTAACTGTTCTCCCCTTGCTTCCTTCTACTATTATTTTCTCTCTGACTTTTATTACCACTTATCACTTCTAGCAAAGAAAAAATGATAAAGAGAGAGAGAAAGAAAAGAATCTCAGGAGAGGTTTTAGACGTTTTGGTGAAAAAAAAATGTCACGAATAAGTGAGATGATGTCCTTAGAAGTCATGGCAGTGTGATAGTCCACCATCCCTGCTCAGTCTTTAGAATGCCTTGGGCTCTTTCTGGGTGTCTCTAATTACTCAGCCTATGGGTTGCCTGTTTTTTCCATTTCCAAGTAGTGATTGGATAGGGAAATAAAATAGAAAAGACGGGGGCTCATTAGGGGCTGGTAAGAGCTCCCTGTGATAAGACATCTACAGATGGAATACCATACCTGTTATCATTCTTATTTTGGTGTTTATATGGCTGGGTTACCAGGAGATAGGGAATGAAGTCAGCTTAGAAGTTTGGTGTGGAGCATAAAACCTAATGGAATCTTCAGTGCTGGGCTGAGTTCATGGGACCTGGAGTCCAAAGACAGAAAGTTCATGGGACCTGGAGTCCAAAGACAAGTATGTGGGCCACTTTCTCATTCTATATTGTAGATACTCAAGGACATTCTATCTTGTTGACCAGACAACCACGTGACCACATTGTTGTTTTACCTAAATAGAAGAGTATAATTTTCTGAGCTATCCAAGATTTTGTGAAATTCTACTTTGGCATAGTGTTGGGAATGTTTTACAATAGAAGCCTCTATTTTAGCAAGAGAATAAGAGTTTTAAAATGCCTGCAAAGAGGATAAATATCTACCATTTATTGAGCACTTACTATGTGCCAGACTTTGTGCTAGAAAAATCCTACACAAGTAGTAGATGTCCAAAGTTTACCACCCACTTCTTCATATGTATTTCCCAAGCCAAAAGGAACCTGGGGTGAAATCAAGGGTTTAGGATGAAGCAATTTGAGAACCAACCCTTCTTTGTCAATCACAGAAAGTACTCTACTATGGCTAAGAGAGTCTAAGTACTTGTGCCTTAGTAAATCCAATTAAGTGGTAAGAAATAAAACCAATTTAGTAAACAGAAAAAAATGAGTCATGCACACCACGTTTATTATTTTAGGGTTATGGTTAATAGTATAAAATTAATCCTTGGGACTCAATGTTATGCTTGAGTTTAGCAGAGATCAAGTTGCATCCTGGAAGGGAAGAAGCTAGTACTGAATGTTGTCCACTCCCTATATGTGGCCTATCCTTTCTCAATAGATGCCAAAATCCACACGTGCCCAACAGAGGCCAGTTGGTCTAAAGCCAAAATATAACTTACCAATTATATTCTTGTGCTTTAAACTATTTATAAACTTTATGGCAAATATTATGGAAGGGACAATTTTAACAGTCTTCGAAGATTTCTTTGGCATGTTAGTTGGTTGGTTTTCACAGCAGCATTTAAAGGAAAGTTGAAGCCGGGCTGCAGCTTCCTGCTGCTGCAGATGGAGGAAACTGAGTTGAAGAGAAGGGACTCTCTTTCAGGACAAAGTTTGACAGAAGAGTTGCCATCGGCACACAAATACCTAGGGGAGGAGAGGAAGGAGATTTCATCTTCCCTGTGTTGAAGGTGATTTGTGTCTCCCACCCCACCCACATGGTGAAGCCCTAATACCGTGGCACAAACTGTCTTTGGAAATAGGGTTGTTGCAGGTATAATTAATTGGGATGCATCATGCTGAAGTAGGGTGGGCTCTTAATCCAATATGACCGATGTCATTGTAACAAGGAGGGGGAATTTGGACACAGAGGTGCACAGAGGGAAACTCTGGAAGAGGAAGGAGGAGAACGGAATGGAGCAGCAGAAGCCAAGGCCTGTCAGCAAACCCCCAGGAGCTGGGAAAGAGACCTGGAGCAGATCCTCCCCCTCAGTTCTCAGAGGGAATCAACCCTGCATGTACCTTGATCTTGGCCTTTTAGCTTCTAGGACTGTGAGACAATCAATCTCTGCAGTTCTAGGTCACTCCATCTGTAGCACTTTGTTACAGGTTCCCTAGGAAATGAATATGTCCTGTCACCAGAGCCTGAGTTTCACCAGGATTAAGAATTCCTAGTCAGGTGTGGTGGTGCATGCCTGTAATTCCAGCACTTTGGGAGGCTGAGACAGGAGAATTGTGAGATCAGAGCCAGCCTCAGCAATTGTGAGGTGCTAAGCAACTCAGTGAGACCCTGCCTCTAAATGAAAAACACAGAATAGGGCTGGGGATGTGGCTCAGTGATTGAGTGCCCCTGAGTTCAATTCCCGGCACCAAAAAAAAAAAAAAAAAAAAAAAATTCCTCACGTGCAGGTGAGAGAGGGGACATTAGGTAGAACTGTCATAGTCTTGCTGGGCATAGCTACAGAGCAGCTCACATGTCCCACCCAGTCAGTCAAAAGCTTGGCAATACCCACTACAGAATGGAAAATCCTTCTAAGTGCTCCCAGGAAAAAGAGCTGTAGTGCCACTAGGAAGGAACAATGTATGGCCAGAAGTGGATTTGCACCTCCCACTGATGGGAGGATGTTTCTCTCTTCACATGACTTGTGTACTCAGCCAGTTTTGGATGGCCTCTGCTTTAGAGACACCCAGGTGTCCTTACTCTGAGCTGCCAAGAGTTCTGGGGCTAAGACAGTGGTTCGTTAGCAACACCAGTGATGTTTTTTTCCTCAGCCAGATAGAGAATTCTAATTTCTGTCCTTTCAAAAATCATCACGTGGCCATGGCAACATTGGAGTGACACTGGGAACGATGAGGAGAAAAGGTCATATGAAGGTTCAGATTTATAAAGAACTGATTCCTATTCTAAGTGTCTGTAAACTGACCCTCCTCAGTCCTAGTTCAGACCACTATCCCCTGTGCTCAGCCCCTCACCAACCTTTCCCCTTCCAGTCTCACCATGCTCCAGTCTGTTCCTCCAGGTGTGGCCAGAGGCTCTGTCTAAAACAGGAATACTACCAAGCTACTCCTCGGCATCCACGTCTAGTATGCTAGGTCCTCAGCATCTACCTTAACCTCGACTTCAGCCTCATTCCTCCCCACTTTGACCCAGTGCCTGCTGTCTAGTTGCACCATATTTTGTGATATTTCTCAACCAGGCTATGTGTTTTCATGACTCTGTTCAAATTTACCTCCTTTTTGAAATGCCCTCTTCCCCTTTCATTTTAAAATGACTATCTCTTTATCCACTCATCTGTTGTAAAGCACCTTGGCTGCTTCCATAGTTTAGCTATTGTGAATTGAGCTGCTATAAACATTGATGTGGCTGTGTCACTGTAGTATGCTGATTTTAAGTCCTTTGGGTATAAACCAAAGGGTGGGATAACGGGGTCAGATGGTGGTTCCATTTCAAGTTTTCTGAGTAATCTCTACACTGTTTTCCAGAGTGGTTGCATCAATGTGTGGTCCCACCGGTAATGTATGAGTGTCCCTTTTTCCCCACATGCTTGCCAAAATTTATCGTTACTTGTATTCTTGATAATTGCCATTCTGACTGGAGTGAGATGAATCTCATTTACCCAATGGAATACTATTCAGCCATAAAGAGAAATGAAATTAAGGCATTTGCTGGTAAATGGATGGAAGTAGAGACTATCATGCTAAGTGAGATAAGCTAATTCCAATGAACCAAAGTCTGAATGTTTTCTGATATGCAGATGCTAACTCACAATGAAGGGGGTGGGGTAGGGAAGATTAGAAATACTTTGGATTAGACAAAGGGGAATGAAAGGAAGGGAGGGGGATGGGAATAGGAAAGATAGTTGAATTAATCGGACATTATTTTCCATTGTGCATATATAATTCTGCATCATGTGCAACCAGAAGAATGGAAAGTTATACTCCTTATATGTATAATATGTCAAAATACATTCTAAAGTCATGAATCACTAATAGGAACAAATTAAAAAATAAATAAAATGTGACTCTCTCTTTAAGTCTAAGTTCAAGTATTACCTCTGTGAAGGCTACTCTATCAGGTAGACCAAATCTCAATCTCATCTGGGCTTCTACAGGAAATTGTTCATTGTGTTACAATGATATTTATCATCATGCTATCGTTTTCAGTCATATGCTTATGTTTCCTTCCCCTGAAAATGAGCTCCTGGAAGAATGTCCATCTCTTGTTTGTGTATGTGAGCCCAGGGCTTAGCTCAGCGCCCAGGATTCAGTGTGCACATAGAAAATGATTGTTGAATTGCACTGAAGGACAAATCTATGTGCTTCTAAGACATATCTTCTGAATAGAAATGAGAAGGCAGTTTAACCCTGAAGCCCTCTTCCTTGAGAGGTTCAACTAAGCCCCAAGTTAAAGCATTCAGTATGTAGTAGAAGTCAGCTTTGTAAACTGCCGACCTTGACTAGTGCACAGCTTGAGCTCATACTGAGAAGGCAAGGATGGAGCTGGTCAGATGTGGGCTTAGACTTCCTCTCTGCACTTTCAAGAGCAGGCCTACCTGGAGCACCCTGTACAGAATTTAGGATAAAAGAACATACAGAGGGGTTATGCCAACAGGCAAGAGAGGTCATGAGTAGATGAGTAGGTTTCTAGTTTATTTTATACTCCCTTTAACTTTATTGCTAGATTCAGATAACTTAAGCGTGTTAGAGGTTCACTAGGCTTCAGATATGGTTAAAACAATATTTTCAACAATGTATCTTTGTCTTTCTCCTCTGCTGTCCTTTGAGTTGGCTTTATTCTTTAAGCATTTCTTTCAGTGTGGAACACACCAAGCTCACCATTCATGGGCAGCACCCAGAGTTCTGCTGAGTACAGGTTGCAGGCTGGATGGATGTAGTCCTGGCTCTCCACTTACAGCAGACACATACCTGCCGCTGCCCCTTCCTTCAGCATTCCAGTAAGAGTTCTGCCTGTCAGTCTGCAATCTCTTCTGGCGACACATGTTTACTTCTGACTAGTCACTGTGGCCATGAGATGCAAGAGTCCTCAGGGGACCAGCCTGGATCTGATGCCTATTCCCAATATTGGGCATTGTCTGACTCCCACAGCTGAGCATTGGCCCTGATGCCAGGCAAGAAACAACAGATGTCCAGTGTAATATGAAAGGAACGGAACACATTTCAGGCATAGAAATCAGGAAAGATTGATTCTTCTTGATCATGCCTCCCCACACCCTGAGCCCATTTTTTCTCTTGATGTTTCAAAGACTTGTAAAAATATTGCTCTTGCTTTTTAAATAACCTTCGAGGATCCACTTACAGAAATTGGAATTTTGGAAATGGCTTATTTATATTTGTAATCATAGATGCTGAATATGCCTTTCCCAATATCTATAAATATGACACTAGCAAATATGTTATTTATTTAAATTCCATTATGTGAATATTGCTGTTCTCAACTCTCTAGTTGCATGGGACGTTGGGAAAGGTGTTCCTGAAGCCCATCTCATTTTGTGTTAAGAAATTTCTATAACTTTTATTCATTTTTAGTTAAGTTAAATATCGGGCACTTATATAGGCAACATTCTGTGCTGAATTGATCACATTGCACATCTTGCTAGTGCCTTTATTTCTCTCAGCAAACCTGGAATTTAAGGTATGATTGTGTAATTTGCCCAAGATCATACAGTTAGAAAGTGGCAGAACCCTCATTGGCTCTCAGGTTTGTGTTATTCCATACCCTGTGCTTTTACCACTGGAGTATAACCAACTTCTTTTTTTAGTAGTTGGACTTTTAAATTCAGTTTTCCAATTCAGGTTTTTCTGGATTAGTAGGTTATTTTCTGATGAAAATTGTCATCCCTTTGGGTTTCATAAAAGAGAAAGTGAGCCAATATATTAAAAGTGGAGGGAAAGAGAAATTTTCTGTGAATTTCCATTAGAAGACATAGCCCATTTTCATTCTTAAGCATTCCCATGAGATAACGAAAGCAACGTGTGTCAGACTTGAAAGGGAAACCGCACGCAAGGCCTTCTTGCTAGTCCAGGATAAAACTGTAGCGGTTGAGAGAAGGAAATGCAGCCCTGCCAAGGAAAATGATGACTCATGATCCAGACAATTGCCTCCAAGAGCTTTAGAGAAAATGTTCTCTGTAGAGTCTGGCAAGTGAGCGAATGGGAATTTCCTGCTATTCTATCTAGAGAAAGGGACACACACACACACACACAGAGAGAGAGAGAGAGAGAGAGAGAGAGAGAGCGCTTCTGAATGGGAGCGGGAACCCAATTCCTTTTGCAGAAGGTCCCTACAGTCAGTCCCCTGTTATTGCAGCACCTGGAGCAAAGCCCAGAGCTGTAGCGCTGCAGCAGGAGAGATAGACCTTCCCCTCCTGTCTCTTTTTCACAATATCATTGCTACATGTTGGATGAAAATGGCATTTGGGTTGGTAGTAGATGATAGTAGAGTTTGATCTCTGGTTCTAAATATGTCCCTGTTTTTCACCACCTGGTAATTTAGGCAAGTTACTTGTCCTTATTGAATTTCAGGTTTTCTTATGTGTAAGGAGGCAACAATACTTTCCTCAAAAAATTCTGTGGAGAATTAAATTAGATGATGGGTTGGTCAGTCTATCTATCTATCTATCTATCTTTATCCATCTATTATCTACCTATCCTTCAGCAGAATCCCTTGAAGAAAATAAGTCCTTAAGAAATATAGCTGTTTTGTTTGCATTGTGCTATCGTTACAAATATTTGCATTATGAAGAACTGTGCAATCCAGCAATTTCACTTCTGGGTACATGTCCCAAAGAAGTGAAAGCTGAGACCCAAATAGATATGTGTACACCCATGTTCATAGGAGCATTATTCACAGTAACCAAAAGATAGAAGCAACCTAAGTGTCCATTGACAGATGAACGGATAAACAAAAATGTGTGTGTACACGTACATATTTATATCTATGTTTATATATACATATATATATATATATACACACATGTACATACACACAATGGAAAGTTATTTGGCTTTAAAAAGGAAAGAAATCAAGACACATGCTATACTGTGGATAAAATTTGAAGACATTATATTAGGTAAGACCAGGTAGTCACAAAGGAACAAAAATTATATGATTGCATAATACTTATGTGAGGTACCTGGAATAGTCAGATTCATAGAGACAGAAAGTAAATGGTAGTTGCCAGGGGACAGGGAGAAGGGTAATGAGGATTTCATGTTTTATGGGTATAGAGTTTTAGTTGAGGAAGATGAAAAAGTTTTGGATATGGATAGTAGTGATGGCTATACAATAATATGAATATAGTTAATGCCATAAACTGAACAGTTAAAAATGATTAAAATGATATATTTTATGTTTTAAATATTTTACCACAACTTAAAAATAAAGGAAAATTTACTTTCCTTAAGCACTGGACTTTGTAACCTGCAACTTGAAATGCACTTGGTACAGGTTTGCAATCCATACAATGCCCTGGGCTTTTCCACAATTTTAGTGTGTGGGAATATTAATCAACTTCTTGGGTAACATTTTCAAATATGAAGGATGCTTATGAATGTGCCATAAATAAAAACTTCCAACAAGCTAGCCTATGACCGGCATTGATGAATTTACACTGTATGGTGGTGTTTTCCTTATTATGAGCACTTAGGATAGTGGCTGGGGCTGTAGCTCAGTGGCAGAGTGTGTGCCTAGCATGCGTGAGGCACTGGGTTTGATCCTTAGCACCACATATAAATAATAAATAAATAAAATAAAGATCCATGAACAACTAAAATATTTTTTTTAAAAAAAGAGCACTTAGAACATTAAACCATGTATGTTGAGTTTGACAAATGAACTCAAGATGTGTTGGCCCTGTTTTATTCATTTATTTATTTTTCAATAAACATACATGCACAGGTGTTTTTGTTTGTTTGTTTTTAAGTCATCAGCTTGCTGTGTTGCCCAGGCTGGCATTGAACTCACAATTCTGCTTCAGCCTCCTGAGTATCCTGAGAAGCTGGGAATACAGGCATGTGCTACCACACCTGGCCCCTATTTTAATTTCCTTTCCTTTTTTTTTTTCTTTGGTACTAGGAATGGAACCAGGGGTACTCTACCACTGAGCTACATTCCCAGCCCTTTTCATTTTTTATTTTGAGACAAGGTTTTACTAAGTTGCCCCAACTGGGCTCAAACTTGTGATCCTCTTGCCTCAGCCCTCCAACTGTCTGGAATTACAGGCCACTGTGCCTGGCCATCCCTGCTTATTTATTTATGTATGTACGTATGTATTTATTTATTTGTTTATTTTGAGGAGTACCAGGGATTGAATTCAGGGGCACTTGACCACTTGAGCTACATCCGCAGCCCTACTTTGTATTTTATTTAGAGATAAGGTCTCACTGAGTTTAGTGCCTTGCGTTTGCTGAGGCTGGCTTTGAACTCAAGATCCTCCTGCCTCAGCCTCCCGAGCCACTGGGATTATAGGTGTGCGCCACTGCGCCCAGCCCCTGTTTATTTTTAAGAGCTTTAATTTAATATAATTGATATAATAAACTGCAACATTCAGAGAGACCACTAACAATTTTTTTTTTTTTTTTGGTACCAGGGATTGAACTCAGGGGCACTCGAGCCCTGAGCCACATCCCCAGTTCTATTTTTTGTTTTATGTAGAGACAGGGTCTCACTGAATTGCTTAGTGCCTCGCCATTGCTGAGGCTGGCTTTGAACTCGCGATTCTCCTGTCTCAGCCTCCCTAAGTGCTGGGATTACAAGCGTGAGCCACTGCGCCCGGCTACAATTTTGATATAAGTACATATGCATAAAACTATCACCACAATCAAGTTGGTGAATATGTTCATGTCTCCTGAAAAATCATGTTGTGTCCCCAGTAACCTCTCACTATCTCATTTCTAAATACCACTGACTCCATCCCCTGGTAAATATTAATGTTTTCTGTCACTATAGATTAGTTTTCCTTTCTAGAATTTTGTATAAATGGGATATTACAGAATTTGCTCCTTTTTGTTCTGTCTTCCTATCCACAGAATAATTATTTGGAGATTTATCCCTATGGTTGTGTATCATGATTCATCCCCTTCTATCACTGACTAGTATTCCATTGTGTGGATATGCTATGATTTTTTTAGTCATTCACTCATGACGGATATTGAATTCTTTCCAGTTTCAGACTATTACAAATAAAGCTCCTAGAATATTCATGCACAAGTCTGCATATAGACACGTGCTTTCTTTTCTCCTGGAATGACTTGTTGACTCCTATGGAAGGTATATGTTTTACCTTTTTGAGAAATTGTTTTCCATTTTGAGAAATGGTTTTCCAAAGCAGTTGAATCATTTTTTTAAAAAATATTTTTTAGTTATACATGGACACAGTGTTTTTATTTTTGTTTTACTTATTTTTATGTGGTGCTGAGGATTGAACCCAGCGTCTCACACATGCGAGGCAAGTGCTCTGCCACTGAGCCACACCTCAGCCCCAGTTGTATCACTTTTTAATTTCAGTAGCAGGGCATGAGAGTTCCAGTTGCTCCATGTATTTGCCAATGCTCGGTGATGAGGCCTTTCATCTTTAGCCATTCTAATAAGTAGTTTTGTCTCATTGTGATTTAATTTGCATTGCCCTAATGCCCAATGATGATCATCTTTTCTGGTCCTTCTTGCCATCTTTGTCTCTCTTTTGATGAAATATTTGTTTGAATATTTTGTTAATCTTTTAGCAGGTAATTTGCTTTCTCATCATTGAGTTTTGAGAGTTCATTTTTTAAAATTGATGTAAGTCCTCTGTCCGATATGTGATTTATCAATATATTCTCTCAGTATGTTACATGTCTTTTCATTTTGTTAAGAGGGTCTTTTGATGTGGGCTCCATTTTTAAGAACTTTCTAAGCTAATTGTTAGGGGATATAATTAAATGATGGCTTTTTTGGTTTTCTAAGAGCCCTCTACACAGGGAATTATAAAGCTAAACAGGAATTTCAGATGAAATGTCACTTGAAACAGAGTTTGCTGATTTGATGATAAATGTTTGATGTGTCCAAGTTTCTGGAGTGCTCTCCATCAAATCAATGAATGAATTATGTAATTAACTTGATCCTACTAAATTAAAAGAGTATTATACTGGCACTTCTAGTTCAATGTTGGAGTTTGTTTTAAACTATATTAGGAGATTAGAGACAATTAAACTGATGTTTTAAAAGCAACAATTAATATTGAGAACAAAATGATTCACAAAATGATTCTTTATTTTAGGATCAACAAACATTATAACAGATTTAGAGATAATGCCTGTGGTGGTTGAGATCTGGGTTCTGGATGCCACACACCTTCTGACTTATCACCAACTACTTGTCCTCTCCGCATGTCTCACAACCAGAGTAGTCAAGACAGAAATCTATATGGATGAGGACCCTGTCATCTCTGCTGGGCAACCTCTCATGCCTCATCATAGACTCAGTCACCATCCTGGTAGGCTTTTCTCAGAAAGGGTGGTGGATACAGAAGGTCCTCACACTGGAATGGGCTCCTCTGTAATCAAAAGCCATTTTATATTCATTATCTGGCCTGAACTACCATGGATTCCTGAGGAAGGATCTACCAGCTTCACATACTTACTTTTTAGTCATGTTTCTGTTTGATGACATGTCCACCCAAATATGTTAGCTATTTTCCTTGTTTTGTTTTTTTTTTAATTGTGTTTTCAGAGCATTTAAAATATATATACCTAAGGGATACAAATACTTTATCAGATATGTGATTTGCAAATGTTTTCTCCTAGTCTGTGGTGTACTGTTCATTTTCTTAAGAGTATTTTATGAACAAGTCCCTGATCAGGTATAATATGAGTGCCTGAAAGTGCCTAATGTACCCTAGAGTGCCTCCATTTCAGCTTTGTTAACTGCAAAAAAACAAAAACAAAAACAAAAAAAACAATATGCATCTGAGCTAATATCGTCCTACATCTGCATCTCCATGTATTTAGGCAACATTTATATATTTGTATGTAATCCATTTGTTTTCCAGGGTCTTTTTATCACCTAAGAGCTAGATAAGGTGGCTCTACCTCCTCAGAAGCATAGCTTCCTCTACAGGATTTCCTTAGAGTCTGAGATGTGAAGGGGGAAGGTGGCTGTGTTGTCAATATCCTGCCTCTGTCCCTGCAAATTTGGTTCATCGTAAAGGTCTGTCCATCCTGTGCTTGTTTCCACATATTCTTTGAAACATGGACCTGGATACTTTCTGTGATCCATGTGTAGAAATTCTACACACATAAGGACTTTATATGGACAGCCATCTTTACTGAAGGTTTGAAGAAGATGGAAGAGTTTCATCACATCAGTGTACACAATTTCAAACTGTGCATGAGGCAACCTGTTCTGAAAAGTCCTTGTTCATCCCCATCAGGTAGTTATCTAGGAGTATCAGAGCTCCAGACCATCCGAGGAATTTCTCTCTGTCTCCTTCTCAGAACCAGCCAACACAAAAAATTATGCTCTCTCAATCTATTTTCTGATACTATAACAAAATACAACAATTAATACAGAAAAGAGGTTTATGTTGGCCTATAGTTCTGGAGCCTGGGAAGTCACAGATCAGGAAGCCAGATCTTCTGTGCTTCTGGTGATGGTGTGATGGTGCTTTAACTTATGGAGGAAATCAGAAGTGAAGAGAAAACCTGTAAACCGAAAAAATGGGGCTGCGCTTTCGTGATAGTTAACTCATTTCTTCAAGGAAGGCATGGATCTATTCAGGAGGGGTCTGTGGCCATGACCCAAACACCTCCCATAGGCCCCTCCTCCCAACACTGCTGCGGGGAGGGCTTAAGTTTCCAACACATGAGTTTTGTTGTTTTGGTTTTTTGTTTTTTGTTTTTGGTACTGAGGATTGAACTCAGAGGCACTCGACCACTGAGCCACATCCCCAGCCCTATTTTGTGTTTTATGTAGAGACAGGGTCTCACTGAGTTGCTTAGTGCCTCGCCATTGCTGAGGCTGGCTTTGAACTTGTGATTCTCCTGTCTCAGCCTCCCTAAGTGCTGAGATTACAGGCTTGCACCACCGTGCCCGGCTAACACGTGAGCTTTGAGGCATGCATTCAACTCCTCACAGGCTCTAGATGTGCTCTTTTGTGTCGACATCCTCACAATCTTGACATCTCACCTTCAATCTCAAGACTCTCCTTAGATGTTTTTCTTAACAAAGTGTTCGTCTTGTGAGATATTCTTGTGATTAAAAGTAATCTTATTATTTTACTTTAACCCTCATCCATATGTTTAGCATATGCAAATGTCACCTTTGGGCTAGGCTCCCTCATTCTTATTAGAATTAATTTAACGTGTTGTTTATTCTTTACTAGTGACAGACATACTTTTGGTTATTTAGGTGGGTGATCTGGATGCTCAACTGTGACAGTATTTAAATTCTGCAGAAGCCTCTCTGGTGCTTTTGGTCACTGCACACAGGAAGAGTAGGCCTTTCAGAAACTGGCCAGTTTCTGGGTCAAGGCCTCCTGCATGGCCACAGGAGGCAGTGGGCTCTCAAGGTCCACTGCTGAGACTCCCTCAGTTTCCTCCTGGCTGCTCTAGACACAGCAGAGGATCTGTATTTCTGCATGCTGCTCTAGTATTTTAACCAAGGCAGAAGAGAACACTGCTGCAGAAGAACTTTCAGAAGAGTAGAGGTGGGGAATTGAAAGAATGGGGAATGCTGACTTTTTACAGGGAACCTGACTAATCTGGGTCGATGGCTGCAGGCCCACCAGGTTGGCACTTCTTGGTTGTACAGCCCATGTGTTACTGCCTTGAGTAGGAAGGAGGGGCCCTGGATTCAGGACCAGCACAATAGTGATGACAAATGTCATCTCCTGAAGACCTACTCCTTTAAAGGAACTCAGATTTCCATGCTGCTTTTTGAGAAAATGCATAGCTTCAAATAAAACCTTTTAAGATTCTTCCTTTTGTACTACTTTTGTAAACCTTCACTCACTAGCCATGTGAAACCTCTTTGAGACTTAGTTTCCTGCCCTGTTAAATGGAAAAATGTAGAATAGGTATCCACTTTGTAGCCATACTGCTTCCATAAGGGTGCATGGAAAGAGGATCAAATCAAAATATGTACATAGGTGCTCAGCACAGTGCCTGTTTCTCAGTAAATGGCAGCTGCAAATGACAGTACTAGCCAAAATAGCTCAGGTTCCCAAGCAGTCAGTACAAAGACCAAAACCTAGCCAGTTGGCATATGCTGGCCAGGTACCCAGGAGCTGCCTAGAAAGTTTGATTATCTCAATGCAAGCACTGTCCTCTATCCTACCTGAATTTCCTTTCACCCATGTTTCCTGGCTTTTAGCCTGGCTTAAAAATTGGATTTAATCTTTTGCACCTGTCTTGGATTTTTGCTTTGGGGAGTGTGGGTTTAGAGATGCAGAGCACCAGGAAATTCAGATAGGATATTCCCAGAATTCCATATCACCAAGCTGGGAGGCCAGGAACAGACTTGGATTTTGAAAAACATGGAAATAAAACTAGCCAGATGATTAGAGTATAGAGAAGGTCTTCCTCCCTCTGTTCCTTTTCCCTGGAAAATGACAGAGACCCCCAGATATCCATAAATCTTGGCTGTACTATGAAGAGCAAAATAAAGATACTTAGTAAGTATCAGGGAAGTCCCTGGGATGTCTCACTCTCAATCTTTGGGGCACACAGATATTATAAACTCCTGCCAGGGGCAGAGCATCCCTCAGAGGAGAAGGGCTTAGGGTGAGTAGAAGAGCTAGCATATTCCTTGGTTCACCTAAGAGCTAAATTCTAACTTCACAACCAGAGAGCCTGGAGCACAGAGCTGAAGTAGTGGGCACCCCAGGTTCTAGTCCCAAGTCACTTGCTCACCCATTCCCTTCCAATCCCACAGCATTCACCCCACATTTATTTCCCTAGAAAGTTCAGATCCCCTATTATCTCTTACTGTGTATTACGTGTGGCTTCCTTGGACTTTAAATTCCTCAAAGGCAGGGGCCAGAAACTATACTACTGTGCAGGCACATTTTATGAAGAGCATGTAAGAGGTGTTCTGAAATTGTTAACCATGGGGGTTGTATAAATCAAGTTGAGATTGAAAAAGCCATATGAATTTTTGCATCATAAATAATTTATTTTCCAAGGTAAAAATTTAAATAAAGAATAAAATAACTTAATTTATAAATTAATAAAAAATTTAAAAGTCTTGTATGGTCTTTTCAAATGCACTACATTTGCTGTCAGTCACTTAATGAGCTTCTGCTGGTTGAAGCATACCTGAAATCATTGTCCAGTTCAGAGGCACAATCCATGAGATCTTCAGTTTTGAAAGAGATCTGTAAATCTGTTAATGAAGGAGAAGTTCCAGAAGAGTTCTTTTTGGACTACTGTCCAGGCACAGCTGCTATACTCCTTGGCCTTCAGGTACCTCAGGATTCTCCTATAGTAGCTCTTCAGGCGCAGGATGGTCCTGGAGTTTCCCCAGCTTATGTTTTTCTCTCCCAGTTTCTTTTCCAGGATTGTTTCCAGGAGGTCCATCTGCTGATAGAGTTCAAGAAGGAGATCCTTGACAATGGTCTCATTCCAACCCGTGTTAGAGAAGTTGCTTGTGAAAATAACAAAGATGTTCTGGAACATCTCATAGGTGACAAAGGCAGCGTGCTCTTTCTGGAATTGTTGTGGATGTTTGATCTCCTTAGGGATCTTGAAGTCCATCCTGTCACTGAGGCAGTCTTCAGGCCTTCCATTCAGCTTCTCCAGGAGCTTCTGACACTCCACAGTGCTGCTGCTCTGTTGCAGTTGAAGAACGCTGTAACTTGTGGCAAGAGTTGTGGTGGAGAAGCACAACAGGAGAGCGATTTGGAGGATGCGCTTCTTGTTCATGATGAAAATCAGAAGAGTGTTGCCTACTACCTGTGCAAGGAAGCAAAAGCTCCAAAGGTCTGCAGAGTGAATGTCCTTGCTCCATGGGTATGGGCTATTTATATGGGATGGTCCTCTCTGCTTCAGAGGAATTTCCCACTTTCAGTTCTCCCTTTCAGTTTTCCTATGTCATTTTTTTCTTATTACATTTTAAAAACAGATTTTCAAACTCTTTTTATTTAAACTCTTGATTAATTTATATAATGTATATTAGGGGAAAAGATATATAAACTTTGAGAATTTCTAATGTTTTATAAAGTTTTAGTAATTTCTAAAGCAAAGGAGGAGAAAGGGACTTGAGAGGAAACAAAAGAAAGCAAAGGATCTGAGAACCAAAGAAGCCCCACACAGTCAAGAGGCATGAACTGAAAAGCCAATCACAGAACAGCAGCTGGATTGGGGTTTCACCCTTGCAATAGTAAGTTCCTGTGAGAGGGCCTAGGTGAGTTCTGAGAGGGCTTGGAATAATGCAGGTAAGAGAAAGTTTCAAATTAACCAGCAACAGCTCCCTTTTGTGATAGGGCCCTATACTGAGGAAAAACAGCTGTAGGTGGAATCAAATTTAAATGGATAGAAACAATAAAGGCAAGGAAAGAGAAGGTCAGACCATTGTGGGGTGGAGAACTTGGAAAGCAAGCTGCCTTGATTATGAACATTTCATAAAAGTAACAGAAGAGGGAGCTCTGTGAAGTTGGAAAAACCACCCTGACCACTTCTAAATGTTCAGGAAAAATAAGTTCCTATAAAATTGAACAACAGAAAAGTACAAAGATGACATTTACTATTATTATTATTGCTAGAAAAAAGAGAATGGGAAGAATAATACCTCTACAACTAATGAGACTATCCCAGGAATACATGCATACAACACAAATTACAATTGCAGCAGTGTCACCACAGTTTAAAGCTTCTAAGAGATGATACAAAACAACAAAAGCCAGAATGAGAAAAACCTCAGAGATGAAGTAATATCTGTAGGAAATAATCAGACATAAAATTAAAAATCTAAGTTTTGCCCAATTGGAAAACAGTCACAAGAGATGAGAACATGGGGGGAAATCTGACACTGGAGAAAAAGTCAATGTGGAAAAAATATACTAGTAGATGAAATCATACAGTATAAAAATTATTAAATACATACTAACGAAGGGGATATTTTCAGGAAATAAGGATTGTTCAATATTATAAGATCCATATAACATTACATAGAGCAGGTTATAAAGCCATATATCCAAAATCTAGAAATAAATTAGGAAATATTGAAAGTAATATTGAAGGAAGAGTAACCTTTCTCAAAAAGAGCAGAACCCAGAAATTATAATAGAAAATATTGATGAATGTGAGTATATAGGAATTATAAATTTCAGTATGTCAAAAAAGCCAATAAAGTCAAAGAGGAAGATTAATAATCAAAAAAATATTTATAATGCACAATGAAAGCATTACTTTACTTCCCAAAACCTCTTAAAATTAGTAACAATCCTGTAGAAAAGTTTACAAATGGACAGATTCCAGGAAAAGAGATCTAAAAGAACAATAAAGATATGAAAATATATTCAATGTTACAGATTAAGAAATGTAAGTCAAACTAGTAAAGAAGTAACTGTCATTAATCAGATTTGCAAAGGACATAGGTAAATGGATATTCTAATATCCTCTCAATTAAAGCGAGTAGGAATGATTGGTTTTTCAAAAATAGCTATGGCTAGCTGGGCATGGTGGCACAAGCCTGTAATCTCAGCACTTTGGGAGGCTGAGACAGGAGAATTGCGAGTTCAAAGCCAGCCTCAGCAATGGCAAGGCACTAAGCAACTCAGTGAGACCCCGTCTCTACATTAAAAAACAAAAACAAAAATCCTAGGACAGTGTCTCTCATTCTGCATGACACTCTACAGTGTGATTCTAACTATCCATTGAGAGGAAGGAGTTATGTCATTCTTAAATCTGAGCAGATTTTTGTGAAAACTTTCATGATTGTTGAGACTGGGTCTGAAATAATGGTGTAAGTTCTATTCTGTTGATTCGAAACCTTGTTCTTGCAATGGTTAGCCTTCATATAAGTGGTCTGATTGCCCCGAGGCTACTGTACTATAAGGAAGTTCAACTGGCTCACAGGAGAAACCATGTGGAAATTGGCAATATAATTTAAAAATTTAAGTAATGGAATCCCTTTAACTTGTAATAGCATGGAATTTATCTCTGGTTGTCCCTGCCAAATGTGTGTGTGTGTGTGTGTGTGTGATACACATAAACAACATCTATAAATGCCCATTGCAGCATTGTCATAAAAAATACAGGAGGGAACTGGTTAAGTAATACCATAGTGCAGACAAAATGGAATATTACTGAAACATTAGAAAGAAAGATTAACTGAAGTGAATCTATGTCACAGATAAATTTAGTGAAATGAGCAATATGTGACATGGCAATATTGTTTATTTCATAAAGTAATAGAAAGGAATATATGTGTATGGATATACATGGATATACATGACATATACATGATATATGTATCCATGTATATACACATATATTCCTTTCAATAAATTTATAAAATAAATACATATGCTGATACATAAACGTGGTCTTTTTCTCTGGGTAAATTCACTCACATATTAATAGTAGTTACTTGAAGGAACGAAGCTGACAGGGGTGAAAATGCATAATGAAAGAAAAATCTTTCTCTTTTCGCTTTGTACCTTTAGAACTACTTGTATATGCTTTTTAGTGTCCAATTTTTACTGGTGTATTATAATTATGCATAATAGTGGGATTTATTATGCCATATTCATATATGCATGCAAAATAATTTGAGCAGTCTCATTCCCCAGCACCTTCCCTTTCCTTTCCCTTCTGCCTCCTCCGATGCCAATCATATATGAGATGTTCCCTGTGATAAGAAGAACATAGGGCCATTATACATCTTTATAATTCAGTGCACTTTGTGAGAGAAGTTAATGAGTTACTAAATTTAATATTTTTTGTTTTGTTCACATTTAAATTTTTCTGTAATGAACACACATTACTGGTATCATTAGAAAATACAATTATATAAGAGGAATAAGTTTTAGTGTCTACAGCACAGTAGGGTGATTCTAGTTCACAATAACTTATTATATATTTTATAAAGAATCAAGAGAGAAGAGTTTGAAGATTCTGAACACAAAGTGATAATGTTTAAGAAGATGGTGCTAATTGAAATGTTAAAGGTCCCCTAAAGGCCATATGTTGCAAGCTTGATCCCTAGGGAGATACTAATGGGAGATGATGGAACTTTTGGGAGATGTGTCTAATGGGAGATTTTTAGGTCACTGGGAGTGTCCTTGAAGGGCATTTTGGGACCCTGGCCACCTTCTCACTCCCTTTTGCTCCCTGAACTTCCACCATAATTTCCTACCAAGATGTGCTGTCCTCACCAAAAGCCCAATAGCAACAAGGCCAGTTAATCATGAACTGGAATCACCAAAACTGTGAGCCAAAGTACTTTTCTCTTTGTAAGTTAATTATCTCAGGTATTTGTTACGGTAATAAAAAACTGACTAATACAAATGAAAATGCTAATTACCCTGTTTAAATCTTTACACATTATAAACATATAATGATTATTACACTGAGCAACATAAATATATACAATTATCATACATCAGTAAAAAAACCAAACATCTAGTTATATTGAAAAGGACATAAAATGGTACATAAAACACATCTATATAAAAATTTACAGAGAGAAAATTAATAAAAAGAAGTATACCAACATTTTAAGAGTCACTTGGTTAATTTGTGAAACTGAAGGGTGATTTTTCCCTTTTTTCTTTGTGTGGTTTTCTGATTTTTCACCACCCAACACTGTTCTTTTTTAATAGACTAACCTACACTAAAGAGGACAATCAAGCCTCAGGTTTCCAGGATATTCTGCCTCTTCAGTGGGTTTCATTCTCACATTTTGGCCTTTGCATGTCAGTTCTTGGCAGAATCTCAGCTATTTCATGACTTTTAGGAAAAAATAATTTCTAAAACAATGGTTTAAAAAAATAGCAAAATCATCTTGCATCTGTGAATGTCTGGTTATGTCAGTGATTGAGTAATTCCTTGAGGTTTCATCTTTTTGAAAAGCATCTGTGGATTAGCCCGGAATCTTTCATGGCTTACAACACAAAGACCAATGCAAGGTATTTCAGAAGTCAATCCTTTCTACTCAGAGGAGGAACAGTCCAAGGAGTCTAGTCATTAGGGCCTGTCCCTTCAGGAGGACTTGTGAACTCATGTAGAGTTGACCTCTCCTGGTGCAACAGTGGGCCTCCTCCTCATGCCACATCCAGTGGCCTCTTATCCTCTACGCTGAAATGACTATCAGAGTTCCCTAATCTAAAAAGATAAAATCCACAGAAGTAGCAATAGTAGCAGTAGTATTAGTTACCACTTTCTGAGTAGTTACTGTGTGCTGTTCTTTGAATAATCTTCATAATAAAACATTTGAGGTAGTGTAGTAGTCCATTTTTTGTTACTGAAAAGAAAATCACTGAGGCAGGATAATTTTTAAAGAAAAGAAATTTATTTAGTTGATGGTTCTGAAGGTTCAGAGTCCAAGATTGGGTGGCTCCTTTGGTTTAATCACAGTACAGCTGGAAATGAGCAGAATACACATTCTCCTCAAGTGAACAAAGAACATCCTCTAGAATAGAGATGTTAGGCCACAAACCAAGCCTTAACAAATTTAAGAACATTAAAATCATATCAAGTATCATTTCTAACAACAATGGTATAAAACTAGTAATCAATAACAAAGAGAAAACTGGAAAATTTACAAATACGTGGAAATTAAATAACACCCTCCTGAACAACTAGTAAGTCAAAAAAGAAATCAAAAGAGAAACTAAAAAACATGTGGAAACAAACAGAAATGGAAATGGAACATAACAAAATATGAAATGTAGCAAAACCAGTTCTAAGAGGAATGTTTATTGGAATAAATGCATGAATAAGGAAGAAGAGATTTCAAATGATCCAACTACCTTTTAACCTGAAGGAACTAGTGACAGAAGGGCAAACTAAGACCCCAGAGTTGGTAGAGGGACAGAGACAATGAAGATCAGAGCAGAAATAAGTGAAATAGAAACTACAAAAACAAGAGAAAAGATCAACACAACCAAGGGTCCGCCACTTTAGAAAAGATAAACAAGATGGACAAACCTTTGGGTAGAGTAAGAAAAGAGAGAAGACTCAAATAGAAATGGAAATGAAAGAGAATACATGACAACTGATACCACAGAAATGCAAAGAACCGTAAGAGACTACTATGAACAATAGTACAATAAACTGGATGCCAAAAGGAGATGGCTAGGTATCAATTAACACATAAACCATGATGAAAGAATCATAAAAAACAGAAAATTTGAATAGATAAATAATGACAAAGGGGATTCCAATCAACAATCAAAAATCACAGACAACAAAAAGTTCAAGACTTGAGGGTTTCACTGGAAAATTCTACCAAACATTTAAAGAATGAATGCAAACTCTTGTCAAATGTTGCAAAAGAGTGAAGAGGAGGGAACACTTCAAAATACACTTTATGAAGCCAGAATTACCCTGATTCTGTCTGTACAAGATAGTATAACATAGAAAATTATTGGCCAATATCTCTGATGAAACTAGATGCAAAATCCTCAATAAAATACTAGCAAGCCAAATGCAAAAGTGTATTAAAGGGATCATATACCATGATCAAGTGGAATTCATCCAAGGCATGCAAGGATAAACAAATATATATATATATATTTGGTACCAGGGATTGAACTCGGGGGCATCTGGCCACTGAGTCACATCCCCAGTCCTTTTTTGTATTTTATTGAGACACAGGGTCTCACTGAGTTGCTTAGCACCTCACCGTTAGGCTGGCTTTGAACTAGTGATCCTCCTGCCTCAGCCTCCCGAGCTGCTGGGATTATAGGCATGTGCCACTGTGCCCTGCTCTTTAAAGAATGTTAAACATTTTTTTTTGCAAAGCAGGCCTACTGGTATCACATTCTTTCAATGTTTTTCTGAGAAAGTCACTATTTTCCCTTTGATTTTGAAGGATGATGTCACAGGGCACAAAATTCTAAGTCGGTGAAATTTTCTCCCAGTGCTTGACCTTTCACTCCACTCTGTTCTTGCTTGCACAGCTTCTGGGGAGAAGACAGTTGGATGTACTTATCTTTGTTCATCCGTAGGTAAGATGTTGATTTTCCTCTGGCTTCTTTTGGAATTTTTCTTTCATCTTTGATTTTCTGCCATTTAAAAATGAAATGGTGAGATATAGATTTTTCTGGCTTTAATCCTGCTTACTATTCTCTCATCCTACATCTGTGATTAGATGTCTGACATTAATTTGAGGAAATTATCTGTCATTATTATTTTAATTATTTTTCATTTTTCTTCTCCTGGAATTCTCAGTACATGTTGTACCTTTTGTAGTTGTCCCTCAGTCCTTGGATATCCTGTCCCCTGCAATGTGTTGGTCAGCTTTTATGACTGTGACAAAATACTCAACAAGAACAACTTAGTGAAGAACAAGTGTATTTTTGCTTATTGTCTCAGAGACTTAGTCTAAGGTGGGCCAATGGAGGTGAGGGAGAATATCATGGTGGAAGGAAGCCTCTCAGGACAGGGTGGCAGGGAAGCAGAAAAGAAGGAAAAGGAGGTTCAGAGAAGATGAAACACCCCCTTGGACCCATCTCCTCCAGTCACGTCCCCACCTGCCGTTACTACCCAGTTAGTCCATTCAAACTAGAATGGACCAATCAGGCCACAACTTTTATAATCCAATCACTTCACTTCTGAATATTCCTGCAGTAACACAGGAGTTTTGGGAGACACTCAGACCCAAGCCATAACACCCAGTCTTTGTTCTTTTTGCTTTTCGGCTTTAGAAATTTCTATTGACAAGCTCAGAGAGTTTTTCCTCAGCCCTGTCCACTCTACGAATAAGCTCTTGAAAGGCATTCTTCATTTTCCT
>PVHX01010445.1:23487-42935 GCA_004024805.1 Geosciurus inauris
TTTTTTTTTTTTTTTCTCTCAGATGGAAAACCCAAATGGGCTGGAGTTGGTGTTTCTCTTTTTCCATATGGAAGGCTGAAAATGGCTCAAGTTGGGTATTTCTCTTCCACCTCTCAGTAGGCTTTAAAAAAAATCCAGCAGGTTGGGCTCTGGCCCACTAGTTTCTCCACAGGGCAGATCTGTTCAGAGGAATGAAGTAGGACCAAGTGGTTTATTTCCTCCCATCTCCAGCTAGAAGCCCCAGGGGACTTTTCTGTGACATTTACTATGAGAAGCAAGTAAATCTCAAGCAATGTGGGGGCCCTCCTAAGACTGGGTCCTCTGAAGTTTTTATTCCTTACTGTCCACCCTAACTCATCAGCAATGTGTCCATTACTGGTCACATTTTCCTACTTGAGCATCAGCTCCTGCTGTGATTTCTCCAAGTGAATCCCTGCTCCAGCAAGCTGAATTTCCTGTATTCCTCTCTCTTCAATCTTGGGGGTGGCAGTTAGCCCTATGTCCTCACCACTCACACCTCAAAAAAAATGCTTATCTTATACCCTGTTCAGCATTTTACTGGTTGTCCAGACAGGGTAGACACTGCCAAGCTCCTTACATGCAGAGGCTTAAGTGAATTTTAATTTAATTAAGATGGCCAAACACCAATACAATGTATTTATGTAATATAAAACATGTATGTAGCATTTCTCCTTAAATTGAAATTGATTTTTTCATCTTGTTCACCAATGAGGCTTAAGCAAGTTCATGCACATGGGTCTACATGTTATTTTCTTAAGGGAGTGATGGACATTCTAACATGGTGAGTGGAAAGCCTCATTCAGGAGAGAAATCGGACTCTGCAGAGCTGGCTGCAAGGCAGGGCAAGGCTCTGGTTTCTTTCACTGGAGAAACACAATTCATATATTAAATAAATACTTACTCTTTATTAACATATGAATGAATATTATTAAGTACTCTATAAAATATTTTTACTTATCAAATATTTTTACTTATTGAATATTTATACATGAAGATGAATAGTAACTTTGGTTCTACTTCCTAATGAAAAATAAATGGTGTATCTTGCAATTTTATTGTGCTGCTCTAAAAATATCTTCAATCAACTTTCAGTGTTACCTTAATCATACATCTTGTGCACCCTTTTTGAGGTTTATTCCAATGTATTTTATTTCAATGTATTTTATACATTATTGTTGTGATTATGAATATTATTATTTTTATTATGTTTTCTAATTTGGAATGGGAATAACTTCATTTCATGTATATAGATATGCATTGTTTTTAAAGAACGAATATTTAAACCTTCCTAATTTTTAAATTCTCATATTGCAAATGCCAATACATAGAAACTGAGAAGCACAATCTCTCTAGGGTCTTCATTATTTTCAAGATGCATGAGTGGATCCTGAAACCAAAGCATTTGAGAAGGGCTCATGTTGATAATATTTACAAGTGCCTATTTGCATGGTTAATTGGAGATGAGTATTATGGCTTATAATATTAATCTTTTTTATTTTATATTAATCTTTATATTAATTAATCGTTATATTAATCTCTATTCAAATTGAAGAAAGACAAATGTGGCATTTTTCTGACCAGAAGTAGTTGTTAGATCAGCTGGAGATCTCCTACAAGGCGGATGCAGAGCGTACAACATGGCAAGTTCCACGTGGCAGCAGCAGAGGCAGGACATGCAGCATGGTGGATTCCGTGCAGCTGCGTAGGGCGTAGGTTTGGAGCAGCTGCGGGGAATGAAGCATCAAGCAGTCTGCATGTGCAAAGGAACAGCCTACCAGACGCTGATATGTAAGCAATAATGGCGCCTCCTACCAATCAGTGGACTTTTCCTGACTCATCCCGGAAGGACTCTGACCTCAGCAGGATCCCCTGACCAATCCCAGGGGACGCAGGACTCTAGATACCTCCTCTTCCTATCTCATAGCCCCTTCGTTCCTGCTTTAAGCCCTCCCCTTTCTGACTGGGCCCTTTAAATTTTCTTTACCGAGGAACACTTGCACCACTCTCCCGGACACACTCTGATGGATGGGAGCGTTCAGCCCGAGAGCATGTATTTCCAATAAAGCCTTGTCCAGCAGTTTTAATTCGCCTCCTTGTGGTCATCTGGCTTTACAGTAGTGACCATGGGGCATCTCCAAATTCCACTTAGAGCCCAGTCTATGAAAACAGTTGGATAGGAGGTAAGGAGGATACTAAAGTATAGGAAGAGCCTGGTTGGAAGATCATATCTTCCACATGAACACAGGGAATGAGAATCTCACCAAAACTCTTCATCTCACTGGAGAATCTTGCTCAGCTATAGAGTTTCTATGAAACTTGGGAACCACAGTGAAAAGCTTACGTACAGGGAAAGGGAGAGACCCTGTCATCCTGTCTTCCACCTGCTGCCTCATTCACTTCACCCAATGCCCAAGCTGCTCAGGCTGTGGGTTCTCTGTAACCCCAGCAGCAGCTGGTGAGGCAGAGAATTCTCCATCTGAGCTGTGTGAGAAGGGGGAGTACGCAGCCTAGATCTGTGTGCCACTGGGTTCAGACACTTTCTGTTCCTTTGTCCTTTCCCACATCCTGTATGTCTTCTCACAGGCCTTTAGCCAGACTGGTCCTTTAGTTTCAGTCCTACTCACCACAAGATCCAGATGTTAATAGGCCACTGTGCTGGGGGCTATGCCCAACTCTAGGTATTACCAGGGTTCAGAATATGCTAACCCCTTGGAAATTGAGAAAACCACAGAAGTAAGAAAGTCATTCTTGTGTGTGTGTGTGTGCGCGCGCGCGTGTTCTCTAGCCATAAAAATATTCTCTGAAATTCCTTCCTTAAAAGTGGGTCATAAGACATGCAGTGGGGATCCTGCCCTATGCCTACAGAACAGGAGTGAAACCCAGAGACTCCCAGAAGAATTTGAGCAAATAGGCCTTATGGAGGCCCCCCTCCCCTTTATTATCATTAGGTCAGATTCCCTTTTGGGCAATCGTACTGCCTCAGGGCTGTGCTCTCTTCGCCTTTCCTAAGCATGAAAGCCAGTTTACCTGAGTCTTCTCATCTTCATTTCTGAAGCCTCCCATGTCTTGTAAAGTTTAGCTAAATAAATTTGTCTGGCTTTTCTCTTGTTGATCTGTCTTATTACAGGGATGTTTGCCTTGAACCTCACAACTGCTGAGGAAAAGACTTCTTTTTTTTTTTTTTCCCCTTTCTGTATACAAAGTTACCAGAAGGCCCTCCAGTCTGCACCCCCTGCCACATTGGAAGTTTCCCACCATGGTCAATGGCCCTGGGGCAGACAAGGGCTGCCCACCTAGCAACTCCAACACGTGCCTTCAGGGCTCTGCTTCTAGAAACTCCCGAAGAGCCCACTCAGATACAGATGTTGTTTGCCCTGAGCTTGAATTTACTTTTCCTTTGAGATTCCAGGCAGTTCTCTGTGCCATATTTAATTCTCATAATCCCTCTTAGGGGCTGTGATGGTTAAATTTAGCTGTCACCTTGACTGGAGGAAGTAATACTTAGACAACTGGTTAAAGTATTATTTATGCATCTATCTGTGAAAATGTGACTAGAGGAAATAGGCCCATGAATCAGTGAACTGAGTGGGAAGATCAGTGTTGTCAGATGCCACCTAAACAACTGGAGGCCCAAACAGAACATAAGGCAAAGAAAAAGAAATTTCATCTCTCTCTCTCTCTCTCTCTATTTCTCTCTCTCTCCCATAGAACTAGCACACTGGTCTTCTGCCTTTGGACATCAGAACTCCATTCTCCCTGGCTCTATAGACTCCAATATTCACACCAGCAGCCTCCCTGGATTCTCAGTCTTTTGGCCTCAAACAAAATTACATCATCAGCTTTCCTGGTTCTGAGGCTGCCAGAATTGGGTGGAGTCACGCTATTGGCATCCCAGGGTCTCCAGTTGCAGATAGCCCGTCCTGTGATTTCTTAGCCACCAGGATAATGTGAGCCAATTCCTTTAATAAATCCCCTCTTTGTCTGACTGACTGTCTGTCTATCTATCTATCTATCTATCTATCTATCTATCTATCTATCTATCATCTATCTATCTATCTATCTAGTTGATTCTATCTCTCTGAAGTACCCTGAATAAAAGTAGCTTAACAGGAATTAACCCCATTCCCTATCCTATCTTGCATGTATTCTTATTGCTTATTTTTTGTATGAGCTTCCTGCCTCAGAAAGCAGTTTCTGGCTCTTTAAAGTGAAACAGCCCAAAGCAAAACTCTCATCATAGTTGAAACTTTCTACTGCGTTTAGTTTTATTTCATCACCGGGAACGGTATGATGAACCGAACAGAGCAGAAAATAGCAGAGGATGATGCAACCAAGGAAAGGAAACTGGATGCAGGTTGTTAGGCTGCTTTTGAAGACGGGCCAGGACCCAGTGCTGGCCTGGCAACTTGACTGAGATGAGCACGCCCTGTCTTCCCAGAGTGGGGGGCATTTTTTGGCTGCCTGAAAAATATCTATGTTATTCTGATGAAAACTTAACTCTCTGAACACAGGGGAACAAGAAGCTGGTGAAGCAAGATAAGCCTTGTGATGGGCTGGGGTGTGCCCGGGGCAATGGCGCCATCTGTCACTCAGGATCCTTGGTGCAATATGCTTTGTGTAGCTGTCCAATGAATGGTATTTCTACCTCTCCCTTGTGAGTAATTGAGCTGGCATGAAAAGCTCTCTGGCCAGTTCTATTGGCATTGCCTTACTTTTCCTGCTCAGACTTTAAACATTACATAATAATCTTCTAACTGGATTCAAACAGAAGAGCTAACACAAGGAGCACTTATGGAGAGCTAGGTACCATTCTGAGCATATTATATAAGCTAAAGCAATTCATCTTCACCACAGTTTTATGAGATAGTCCTATAATCATTTTATTTTATTTTTTTCTATTTTGTTTCTTTCTATAATCATTTTAATCTTACTGATAAGAAAACTGGCTATGGCCAAGTCTATTTCCCTTTCTTTGTTAAGACACTTAGAAAAACAATCTTAGTCCTGGGGTTCTAATAGAAACATTCAAGGTCTACTGCACTTTCCCATCTCACATTTTTAATCCCCTTGTAGAAAAAAAATTGAATCTCATTCCTAGCCCTTTTATTTTACTGATTTCTGATTTTTATAGAATGCCCAATTTTGCCAACTCTTTGATTTGGCTCTTGCTTTCCAAAGGCCTGCACACCTATGTCCCTTCTTAAATTATCCATTTATTTCTATGTCTTTTGCTGTTCTAAAATGCTGGTTATTTGCAGACATCTCTGTTCTGAGCCCATGGCTCTTTGCAAATGTAGTAGTACTTCCACTAGGAAACCCCATTCTGTTCTGTAACTGATGGTTCATGGTTTCCTGTGTCCTTGAGGAGATTGGACTTTTTGAGTCTGACCTTCTTATCCCCAGTCATTAGCACAGCAGACCCCCAGTAAGGGATGAGGCTTCTAATTTCTTCCCATTTTCATCAATGCTTATTTCCATTTATTGGACTCCAGTCATCTTAATGGGCCTGAAGTAGTATGTTGCCTGGTTTTGGTTTGCATTTCTCTAGTGACTAATGACGTTCATTACATTTTCAACTTTATGGTCCATTTGTATATCTTTTGGGGACAAATGCCTGTTCAAGTCTGTTTACCCATTTTTAAAATTGGTTTTTCTTTTTGTTATTGAGGATTCTTTCCATTTATTTATTCTAATTAGCTATATATGACAGCAGAATGCATTTTGATTCATTGTACACAAATGGAGACAACTTTTCACTTCTCTGGTTGTAAACAATATAGAGTTACACCATATGTGCAGCCTTTATATGAACCTAGGGTATTTTTGTCCATCTTATTCCAACATCTTTCCTGCCTCCATGTCCCATCCTGTCCTTTCCCTCCACTTTGACTAAAGTTTCTCCGTTCTTTCCTTGCCCCCTCCCACATTATGGATCAGCATCTACTTATCAGAAAGAACATTCAACCTTTGGTTTTTTGGGATTGGTTTACTTTGCTTAGCATGATGTTCTCCAACTCCATCCATTTACCTGAAAATGCCATAATTTTATTCTCTTTAAATGCTGAGTACTGTTCCATTGTGTATATATACCACAGTTTCTTTATCCATTCATTTATTGAAGGGCATCTAGGTTGGTTCCACAGTTTAGCTATTGAGAATTGAGCTGGTATAAACACGGAATTGGCTGCATAACTGTAGTATGCTGTTTTTAAGTCCTTTGGGTATAGACCGAGGAGTGGGATAGTTGGGTCAAATGGTGGTTTCATTCCAAGTTTTCTAAGGAATCTTCATACTGCTTTCCAGATTGGTTGCACCAATTTGAGTCCCACCAGCAATGTATGAGTGTGCCTTTTCCTTCATATCCTTGCCAACAATTGTTGTTTGTATTCTTGATAACTGCAATTCTGACTGGTGTGAGATGAAATCTTAGTTTTGATTTGCATTTCTCTAATGGCTAGAGATGTTGAACATTTTTTCATATATTTGTTGATTGATTGTATATCTTCTTCTGAGAAGTGTCTGTTCAGCTCTTTAGCCCATTTATTGATTGGGTTGTTTGTTTTTTTGATGTTAAGATTTTTGTGTTCTTTATATATCCTGGAGATAAGTGCTCTATCTGATGTGCATGTGGCAAAAATTTGTTCCCAGAATGTAGGCTCTCTGTTCTCCTCATTGATTGTTTCTTTTGCTGAGAAGAAGCTTTTTAGTTTGAATCCATCCCATTTGTTGATTCTTGCTTTTATTTCTTGTGCTTTAGGAGTCTTGTTAAGGAAGTTGGGGCCTAATCTGACACAATTTGGGCCTACTTTCTCCTCAATTAGACACAGAGTCTCTGGTCTAATTCTTAGGTCCTTGATCCACTTTGAGTTGAGTTTTGTGCATGGTGAGAGATATGGGTTTAGTTTCATTTTGCTGCATATGGATTTCCAGTTTTCCCAGCACCATTTGTTGAAGAGGCTATCTTTTCTCCAGTGTATGTTTTTGGCACCTTTGTCTAGTATGAGATAACTGTATTTTTGTGGGTTTGTCTCTGTGTCTTCTATTCTATCCCATTGATCTACATGTCTATTTTGGTGCCAATACAATGCTGTTTTTGTTATTATAACTTTGTAATATAGTTTAAGGTCTGGTATTGTGATGCCTCCTGTTTCACTCTTCTTGCTAAGGATTTTTTTTGGCTATTTTGGGTCTCTTATTTTTCCAAATGAATTTCATGATTGCTTTTTCTATTTCTATAAAGAATGATGTTGCGATTTTAATTGGAATTGCATTGAATCTTTATAGCACTTTGGGTAGTATGGCCATTTTGATGATATTGATTCTGCCTATCTAAGAGCATGGGAGATCTTTCCATCTTCTAAGGGCTTCTTTGATTTCTTTCTTTAGTGTTCTGTAGTTTTCATTGTAAAGTTCTTTCATCTCTTTTGTTAAATTGATTCCCAAGTATTTCTTTTTCTTTCTTTTTCTTTTTTCTTTTTTTTTTTTGAGGCTACTGTGAATGGGGTAGTTTTCCTAATTTCTCTTTCAGAGGATTCATCACTGATGTATAGGAATGTGTTTGATTTATGGGTATTGATTTTATATCCTGCAACTTTGCTGAATTAATTTACTAATTCTAGAAGTTTTCTGGTGGAATTTTTTTGATCCTCTAGGTAAAGAATCATGTCATTGGCAAATAATGATAGTTTATCTTCTTCTTTTCCTTTTCTTATCTCTTTAATTTCTTCTGTCTAACTGCTCTGACTAGAGTTTCAAGGACTATGTTGAATAGAAGTGGTGAAAGAGGACATCCCTGTTTCGTTTTCATTATTAGAGGGAATGCTTCCAATTTTTCCCCATTGAGGATGATGTTGGCTTTCTGTTTTGCATAGATAGTTTTTACAATGTTGAGGTATGTTCCTACTATTCCTAGTTTTTCTAGTGTTTTGAACATGAAAGGGTGCTGTATTTTGTGAAATGCTTTCTCAGCATCTATAGAGATAATCATATGATTCTTAACTTTAAGTCTTAACTTTAAGTCACTCATCAATGATGTGATGAATTATGTTTTTTGATTTCTGTATGTTGAATCAACCTTGCATACCTGGGATGAAATCCACTTGATCATGGTGTAATATCTTTTTAATATGTTTTTGTATACAATTTGCCAGAATTTTATTGAAAATTTTTACATCAATGTTCTTCAGGGATATTGGTCTGAAGTTTTCTTTCTTTGATATGTTTTTGTCTGGTTTTGGAATCAGAGTGATACTAGCCTCATAGAATGAGTTTGGAAGGGTTCCCTCCTTTTCTATTTCATGGAACAATTTGAGGAGTATTGGTATTAATTCTTCTTTGAAGGTCTTGTAGAACTTGGCTAAGAATCTGTCTGGTCCCAGGCTCTTCTTGGTTGGTAAGCTTTTGACAGTGTCTTCTATTTCCTTGCTTGAATCTGTTTAAGTTGTGTATGTCCTCCTGATTCAGTTTGGGCAGACCATATGCCCCTAGAAATTTGTTGGTGTCTTTGGGATTTTCTATTTTACTGGAGTATAGATTTTCAAAATAGTTTCTAATTATCTTCTGTATTTCAATAGTGTCTGTTGCGATATTTCCCTTTTCATTTTGAATTTTAGTAATTTGAGTTTTCTCTCTTCTTATTTTCATTATGATGGCTAGAAGTTTGTCAATTTTATTTATTTTTTCAAAGAACCAGCTTTTTGTTTCGTCAATTTTTTGAATTGTTTCCTTTGTTTCAATTTCATTGATTTCAGCCCTAATTTTAATTATTTCCTATCTTCTACTTCTTTTGGGGTTGATTTGTTCTTCTTTTTCTAGAGCTTTGAGATGTAATGCCTGGTCATTTATTTTTCTTTTTTTACTGAATGAGTTTTTTCTTCTTTTAATGAATGTGCTCAATGCAATGAATTCTTTTTTTAACACAGCCTTCATGGTGTTCGAGAGATTTTGATATGTTTATCAGAGTTCTCATTTACCTCTAAGAATGTTTTTATCTCCTTCTTGATGTCCTCTGTTATCCATGCATCATTCAATAGCATATTATTTAGTCTCCAGGTGATGGAGTACCTTCTATTTTTTATTTTATAATTGATTTCTAATTTCATTCCATTATGGTCTGATAAAATACAAGGTAGTATCTCAATTTTTTGTATTTGCTAAGTTTGCTTTGTGACATAACATATGATCTATTTTGGAGAAGGATCCACGTGCTGCTGAGAAAAATTTGTATTTGCTCGTTGATGGATGCAATACTCTATATATGTCTGTTAAGTCTAAATTATTGACTGTTTTATTGAGTTCTATGGTTTCTTTGTTTAGTTTTTGTTTGGAAGATCTGTCCAGTGGTGAGAGGGGTGTGTTAAAGTTACTCAGTATTATTGTGTTGTGGTCTATTTGTTTCTCAAAATTGAGAAGGATTTGTTTGATATACGTGGATGTTCCATTGTTCAGGGCATAGATATTTATGATTGTTATGTCTTCTTGATGTCTGGTTCCTTTTTATTTTATTGGTTCCTTTAAGTAGTATGAAATGTTCTGCTTTATCCCTTCTAACTATCTTTGGTTTGAAGTCTACTTTATCTGATATGAGGATGGAGACCTCTGCTTGTTTACGTGGTCCATTTGAGTGGTATGTTTTTTCCCATCCTTTCACCTTCCATCTGTAGACATCTTTTTCTATGAGATGAGTTTCTTGAAGACAATATATTGTTGGGTCTTTTTTTTTTTTTTTAATTAAACCTACCAGTCCATGTCTTTTGATTGATGGGTTTAGGCTATTAACATTCAAGGTTATTATTAAAATATTATTTGTATTCTTGTTCATTTTGGTTTATTTTTGGTTTTTAACCTGACTTGGTTTCTCCTTTGATTGGCTTTTCCTTTAGTATAGTCCCTCCCTTTGCTGATTTTCACTGTTGGTTTTCATTTCTTCCTCATGGAATATTTTGCCAAGAATGTTCTCTTAGTGCAGGCTATCTCATTATAAATTCTTTTAACTTTCATTTATCATGGAAGGTTTTTATTTTGTCATCAAGTCAGAAGCTTAATTTTTCTGGATATATGATTCTTGGTTGGCACCTATTTTCTTTTAGAGCTTGGTATATGTTGTTCCAGGATATCCTAGCTTTGAAGGTCTGGGTTGAGAAATCTGCTGAAATCTGAATTGGTTTTTCCCTGTGTGTAATTTGTACCTTCTCTCTTATAGCTTTTAAAATTCTATTCTTATTTTATATGGTAGGCTTTTCCATTATAATGTGCCTTGGTGTGGATCTGTTGTAGTTTTGTACATTTGGTGTCCTATAAGCCTCTTGTATTTGACTTTCCAATTCATTCTTCATGTTTGGGAAATTTTCTGATATTATTTCATTGAAGATATTGTGCATTCCTTTGGTCTGTATCTCTGTGCCTTCCTCTGTCCTGATAATTCTTAGATTTGGTCTTTTGATGTTATCCCACAATTTTGGAATGTTTTGTTCATGGTTTCTTACCATCTTCATTGTGTGGTCAACTTTATTTTCAAGATTATATATTTCATCTTCATTGTCTAAAGTTCTGTCTTCTAAGTTATCTAGTCTTTTGGTGATTCTTTCTATTGAATTTTTTATTTGGTTTATTGTTTCCTTAATTTCAAGGATTTCTGCTTGGTTCTTCTTCAAAATCTCTATCTCTTTCTTGAAGTAATCTTTCACTCCCTGTATTTTCTCTCTAATCTCTTTGTTGGATTGATCAATTGTTGCCTGTAACTTCTCTCTTATATTATTCTGTGCTTCACAGATCATTTTAATTATTACATTCTGAACTCTTTCTCTGACATTTCATCTACTGTGCTGTCAGTGGATTCTACTATTGTAGCCTCTTGGTTTGTTTTGGGCATTTTCTTCCCTTGTTTTTTCATGTATCTTCCTCTCCAGCAGTGCTGGACTGAGGTATTACAATTTCTACCATATAATCTTGTAGTGTCCCTGCAAGTTACCAATACCTCACTTCTGATGTAACTGTGCTTGCAGGGACCTCAGGGATGATCTTCCTGGTCTTGGCCGTTGACTCTAGATGGAAGTAGGCAGGGAGAGCCATTGGTTGGTAGGTGGGGGGCTGCAGCCCAGTCGGTTGGTCAGTCTCCTCCTCTGTGTTGGGCCAGGTTGGTCTGCTGTGCCTCCTCTGCGCATCAGGTGGGGGTCGGTCTGCCTGTTATTGAGTTTTAATAGAACTTGTTGTGTTCTTGATACTAGACCCTTATGAGATATATAATTTACAAATATTTTCTCCCTTCATCAATTGAGTTTTCACTTTTGTGATAATGACCTTTGAACACAAAAGTGTTTAATTTTGATTAAGCCCAATTTGTTTCTTCTTTCATAGCTATTGCTTTTGATATCATACATATGGATTGATAACAAATTGAGATTGAAATATTTATTCCTTGGTTATCTTCTAAGACTTTTGTAGATTTAGTTCTTTCTAATTTAGTCTTTGATCCACTTTGAATACTTTTTATGAGATGTAAGGTTGCAGTCCACTTTTATTATTTTGCATGCAAATAATCCAGTTGTTCCAGCACAATTTGTTGAGATACCATTCCTTCCCTATTGAGTGGTTGTGGTGCCCATGTTTAAAATCAAATGATCATGGATGTATGGGTCTATTTACAGTCTCTGAATTCTATTACATTTGTTTATCTATTGACCTTTATGCAAGTAACACACTGTTTTGACTACTGTGGTTTGCAATATGTTCTTGAAACAGGAAGAGCAACCCCTCCCACTCTCACAACTTTGCCTTTATTTTTCAATATCGTTTCACTACCCAGAGACCTTTGCAATTTCATACGGATTTTACATTCAAAGACTGGACAATGGTATTTGAATTGAGATTTTATGGTATCTGTAGATTACTTTGGGGAGTATTAGTATCTAAACAATAAAGTCTTCAATCAATAAGCATGGAATATATTTCCATTTATTTAAGTCTTTTTAATATCTTTCAGCAATATTTTGTAGTTTTCATGTATAAATCTTGCACCTCTTTGGCTAAACCTGGCACCAAGTATTTTATCATTTTGATGTTATTGTAAATGTGAAATTTTTCTTAATTTTCTTTTTGGATTATTTGTTGCTAGTACTCAGTTCATTTTGTTGTTGAACTTGCAAATTTGCTGAATTCATTCATTAACTTTCATAGCATGTGTTTTTATGTGTGTGTGTATATGTGCTTGAGATTTGTTATATTTAAAATCATGTCACATGTGAATACAAATAGTTTTATTCCTCCCTTCCCAATTTGGATGAGTTGTATCCTTAAATTTTATAGTGTAGTCATCTTCAGTTATCCAAATAAGCAATAACTAACCTCTATCTTTGGATTCACTGGGTCTCCTCATAAATCTGGTGAATGTCATTTTGCTGCCTGTTATCTTTTCTCATCTAATCAGAGTTTGACTGCAAAATTTTGTCATGTACTAGTCAAAATCCTCTTCTGAATGAGTATTGATGAGGGTGAGTTTTAGCAGTGCTAATGTGTTCTCATTCTCTTAGTTTTTCAGAGATATACTACTTGCTAACAGATTTCTTCTCCTTAGGCCAGGTTTTTTGATGATTATATGCAACCTGAAGCAAGAGTAAAAGCTTACTCAACTTGTGGCTCAGCACATTGCATTAGAGCTAATACATAGGATATAGTAGGAGCTCAAACAATATTTGTTAAATAAGAGTAGTTATGATAAAAATATTGCTACTAATTGTCATTGGTGAGTTATGAGAATCAAAAACTGAATATGAAACCATTTTAGAACATAAAAGTGCACTCTACTATAAATTATTAGTATATAGGCATGCTTTTCTTCAGTTTGTATGGATATATTTAGAATACAAGAGTAAGAAATAAGACATCAAGGCCAGGCCAAATGTAGAAGGCTTACTCATCTTTCTTTTCTCCAACTTCCCCAAATTCTCCAAGGCCACAGACACACACCAGATTGATTTCCCTTGACTTCCTTCTGTGTTCAACAAATACTGAAGCATCTTCAGTGGTTATAAATATAAAGTAAGTGATTGTGCCCATGCCCTGGGCTTTTCCCACAGATGACTTCATTTTAGCTCTAATCTATCAGGAGATGATCACATACCACTTCTCTTTAAAATGTAGATTCTACCATGATCCATAATGGGCCATTACCATTCCCTCTTCTTTTAGGTATTCTGTTTGAGTCTATTTTGGGTTAGGTTTTTATTCAAAGGCTATGTTCAAGTTGGAAAATTGGTTTTTAAAATTTTCTTTTATTTCCACACAACTTAAAAATGAACAGTAGTAGTTATTTCATACTAGAAAAAGGCATCATAAACACACATTGGAGAAAAGATAGCCTCTTCAACAAGTGCTGCTGGGAAAACTGGTAATCTGTATGTAGCAGAATGAAATTGAACCCCTATCTCTCATCCTGCACCAAATTCAACTCAAAGTGGATCAAGGATCTAAGCATTAGACCAGAGATCCTGTGCCTACTAGAAGAAAATGTAGACCTAACTCTTCCTCAACAAAACTCTTAAAGTGCAAGAAGTCAAATCAAGAATCAATAAATGGGATAGTATCAAATTAAAAATCTTCACAGCAAAAGAAACAATCAAGAATGTGAAGAAAGAGTCTACACTATGAGAGAAAATCTTTGCCACTTGCAGCTCAGAGCACTAATCTCCAGGATATACAAAGAACTCAAAAAACTGAATACCAGAAAAACAAAAAAACCAATAAATAAATGGGTAAGGGAACTGAACAGGCACTTCATAGAAGAAGAAATATGAATGGTCAACAAATATATGAAAAAATGTTCAACATCTCTAAAAATTAAAGAAATGCAAATTAAAACTACACTGAGATTTCATTTCACCCCAGTCAGAATGGCAAGTATCAAGAATATAAGTAACAATAAATGTTGGCAAGGATGTAGCAGCAAAGTTTCACTCATACATTGCTGATGAGATTGCAAATTGGTGCAACCAGTCTGGAAAGCAGTATGAAGGGTCCTTGGAAACTGGGAATGGAACTACTATTTGATCCAGCTATCCTACTTCTCAGCATATGCCCAAAGGACTTAAAATCAACACAATACACTGATGCAGCCACATCAATGTTTATAGCAGCTCAATTCACAATAGTTAAGCTATGGAACCAATGCAGGTGCCCTTCAACAGATGATGAGTGGATAAGAAAATGTGGTGTATATATGCAATGGAATATTACTTGGCCATAAAGAAGAATGAAATTATGGCATTTGCCAGTAAATAGATGGAACTAGAGACTATCATGCTAAATAAAATGATAATTCTAAAAAACAAAGGCTGAATGTTCTCTCTGATATGTGGATGCTATCACACAATAAGAGGGGTAGGGAAGAATAGAGGTTCATTGGATTAGGCAAAGGGGGGTGAAGGGAAGGGGGAGGGAATGGGAATAGGAAAGACAATAGAATGAACCAGGCATAACTTTCCTATGTTCATATGTGAATACACGACCAGTAAAACTCCACGTCATGTACAACCACAAGAATGGGATCCTAATTAGAATAAGTTATACTCCATGTATGTATGATTTGTCAAAATACACTCTACTGTCATCTATACCTAAAAAGAATAAATAAAAACATAAAAAAGAGATTTAAAAAGAGTAGTCTTATATACAATATAATACAAAGCAATAGTTTAATAAGTATTTAATATTTTAATATAATAAATAGCATAAATATCTCAAATAACAAACAACTATGAAAGCTTTTTCTGGTATTCATAATGGATTGTGTATTTCTCAGTTTGAAATACCTTATTGTGATTTATACCACTGAATACAGTTTTATACTAGTTCCCCATATTTGCTGCCACTTCTTTTTCATCTGACATAAATACAGAGATGATGATTATACTTTGAGTATTAGAAAAGTAGGGTATTAGTTGACCAGATGAGCTGTTTGGAGAATTAACATCCTCTTTATTTCTTGAATTTTCCTGAGAACTTGCTCCTGAAGAGCAAGCACCTTGTGAATTCCACCCTGATAACCTCCCAGGCACAAAGGTTGTAATTTTTTTTCTCTTTGAGATACAGACTGATTCCCTGGAAGATCCTCTTCACAGCCAGTCTGGAGTTCTCACTTCCAGGAGTGACTGTTCTGTCCTCTATTCCTCCTGCAAACAGGTCTCTAGGTCTTCCAGGGGCTGATAGAGTCTAACAAGGAATTCTTCCAGTGAGTCTCATCCCAAGCTGTAAGAGAGATGCTGGTGCTGAAGAGGGTGAAGCCTCTCATGTATGACAGTTGTCACTTGTGTCATCCACAACCCATCCCCATCTGCAAGCACCTGAGGAAATCCAAAATCAGCCCTGCCCTTCAGACAGGGCAGCCTGAAGACTCTCTCCATTTGACTAAAATGTTGGAAGGTTTGCTGGTTGCCATGGCTCCGAGACAGGTCACATCCCAGAGAGCAGGCAGGGCTAGCGCAAAGCATCTCCAGTGCCTGTAGCACAGACTGGATGGACAGTGGAGGCTGGTGATGCTGGTGGACTTTGTGAAAGAGGGTGTCTCAGCAGGTTCTGAGGACTTTTAGTGATGAGTGACTTTGAAGACTGAGTGCCACAACTTTCATTTTCTGGGTTTTCCATTTTGTGCTCTTTCCTTTTCTTTTCTCCTTCTCCTTTTGTGTGTGTGTGTGTGTGTGTGTGTGTGTGTGTGATGTCAACTAAAAATGTACATTTATGGACATGAGTGTCTGGATGGGGACTTCAAAGCAAGAGTGCCACAATAGTGTAACATGTTCTCACACCCCCTGGGGAGAAAAGCCTAGATGAAGTAGAGAAGGGGGAGCACTCATGCCATAAACTTTCCAGATCAGCAGGAAATATAAAAGAATGTATAGTAGGGAAGACTATGATTGTTCTTAATATTTCTTTTTACACTTTTCACCCTCTTCCTTCAAATAATGAAATGATGTCTATACTTTAAACATGACGCAAATTAGGGTCTATGTCAGAAAATAATCATTTTCTAAACACAAAGATAGTGAGAATAATAGAAAATGGATTGATTAACTGCCTGGATAATGTCTGAAAATATCTCAGATGGGAACAGACAGTTTCATGACCTAGTTTAACTCAATAAAGCACATAATTTTGAAAGGCAAGCCTAGAACTCAAAAAGTTAAAAGGCAGCTGAATCCTACTCAAGAATGGTGAGGTATCTCTGGAATGAGAGAATGGTGCTTTTTGGTAACTATGAAAATTGATACTAGAGAATAATGTCCCAAGCACAAGTGAAGTCCACTGTCCACCACAGAGGACTCTGTGTGGCCTGCAGAATCATGACACTGCTCAGCCCTAACTGGCTCTGTGACTTGGTTGCTTCTGTGTTCTCCACTGCTATGTGGAAATCATAAGCACATGTACTTTGATGGGTCTTGTGCTTCCAACAACATCTGGAAAAAACAAGCCTCTGACACCACTTAGTCATTTGCACAATCTGGAAAACGAACCTGTCCAGCCAACACAGCTGGGTATATGTTCCCTGAGGTGATCTGCTTCCCTACCTTTAGTGATTAGCTCACCAGTAAACATTTTTACTTCTACTTTCATCTAATATGTGAATGTGAGCATATGTATGAGGGAAAGCCACATTCAAATTACTAACATCTATGAGCCTGGGGGAGAGCCAACCACACACACTTTGACAGAAGGACTATCTATTCTGTCTTTTGAGTGTAGGATGGTGTGGTCAAATCACCAGAATCTGATAATCTCTGTGGAATGTGAATATTATAAACTGATAGATAGATAAATAGATGATTGATAGATAGATAGATAGATAGATAGATAGATAGATAATCCGATCTTGCCAAGCCAAAATGAGTGCTTTAGGCAGCAGCCTTCCTTAAAGAGGAAGCTGCCCCACTTCTGGATCTGTGTGCAGGTTCAGGTAATTTCTCAGCAGCTGAATAGCTTGAAACCTGTCACTCTGCAGAACCTCTTTATTTTTTAAATTTTATTTATTCTAATTAGGTATATATGACAGCAGAATGCATTTTGATTCATTGTACACAAATGGAGCACAACTTTTCATTTCTCCAGTTGTACACAATATAGTTATACCATACGTGCAGTCATACATGTACCTAGGGTATTTTTGTCCATTTCATTCCATCATCTTTCCTGCCCCCCTTTCCCATCCTGCCCTTTCTCTCCCCTTTGACCAAAGTTTCTGCATTCTTCCCATGTCCCTCCACATTATGGATTAGCATCTACTTATCAGAGAGAACATTCGGCCTTTGGTTTTTTGGGATTGGCTTACTTTGCTTAGCATGATGTTCTCCAGCTCCATCCATTTACCTGCAAATGCCATAATTTTATTCTCTTTTAATGCTGAGTAATATTCCATTGTGTCTATATACCACAGTTTCTTTATCCATTCATCTATTTAAAGGTATCTAAATTGGTTCCACAGTTTAGCTATTGTGAATTGAGCTGGTATAAACACTGAAGTGGCTGCGTCACTGTAGTATACTGTTTTTAAGTCCTTCGGGTATAGACCGAGGAGTGAGATAGCTGGGTCAAATGGTGGTTTCATTCCAAGTTTTCTAAGGAATCTCCATACTGCTTTCCAGATTGGTTGCACCAATTTGAGTCTCACCAGCAATGTATGAATGTCTGAAGAATCCTTAATCCCTGCAGGTGTAAATTAGTTTAAAATTACTTGTCCCAGAGCTCATCCAGTGCCAATGGTGGTAATACTAGGGTCACATTGTATCATTTGGAGAGAGAAAATACCACTTCCTCTTCACTTTCTAGTTTACTTTCCATTTGCCTTTGTGCATTACTTTTTCATAACTTCCTCCTTTCACTTTCTAGGAATGTTAAAAACAGAGGGGAATGTTCTGATGGCTTGAACATCATGGAAGAAATATATTACCTCATCTTTCCCCTTACATTTTCTCTTCCTTTTTTTGATGCAAACCTCAAAGTGGAAGGTTACAGGATTATTAGAACTGGTTTCATAAAATGAAATATAAACACAGAAGGAGAAGGAATAATTTAAAAATTATGTAAAAATAGCAAAGAAAAAATTGGGTTGCTTAGTCATTGCTTGGTGAGACATAGGGTAAGCTGAACTAGGACAGTGGAGATGCCAGGAAGCATAAAAATACAGTCCAGCTCCTGGAACTCCTGAATGGTGGTATTGTCACACTTCACTTTCCTGGAAGGCAAGACTGGATGCTTAACCACAGCTTGCATCTGGTATAGCCTGAGCTCAGCATCACGACTGCCAGGTAGAAATGTTCAGGGATTTTCTGTTATGTAGAATCAATAAAACCAAATTTGACAAACTAAACATCATCAATCTATTTAAGGTACATGGATTGACAACAATGGAGGACTCTTCTTTCCCTTATGAAGAAGAGAGAGTAGCAAAGTTATGATACACAGGAAAAAAAGAAGACACTACTGACCATTCTGCATCACTCCTACACATGCTCTGTTTAGGAAATACTTGAGTTGAAAGGAAAACACCTGAAAGTTTAAGTAAGGTAGGTTCACATGCACAGCAACCTCACCTACCATCCCCACAACCCTCCAGTCATGTACTATGTAGACAATTGCCTAAAGGGTTCTGGTGATGCTGTGCTCTTATGTACATTGCTCCCAAGAAGAGATTTAGAAAGGTTTGGAATTGTGAAATGTGACTATTCAAATAACACTAAGCTAGACACACCTGTCTAGTCCTTGAGCAGGGAGGGGAACACTATACATGTGGAAATACAGCCGTTGAAAGGATGCTTCAGAAGAGGTAGATAATAATGGTGGACTGTAACATGCCACAATGGAATTAAAAACCAGAAGGCATCATCCAACCCAACTGTCCCCTCCACCATAAAACTGACCTTTTAACAGCCCATACTACTGTGTATATATACTTATTACCTTCAGATGGTTTCACGATCAACTAAAGGTGAAAATAATGATACTCGGCTGGCCAGTGGAATGAACACCTTCCAGTAAGGAAGGATGAACAGTTTCTATCCTTGCATTGAGCTCTATGGCCCATTTATGGATTGATACCAGCTCGAGTATCAAAATTACTAAATTACCATAGGTAAAAGGCTGTCCAAGAAACGAGTTTATTTTAACATGACTATCAGATGCCTGATGTTAGAGGATATAAAAGAGATCCATGCATGTAAAGAATGTATCTTTCACCCTGATATAGTATATCAACATTTTCAAGAAGAAAATCTAGTGTGGTAGAAAGAAGACTTAAAAGTTGTTCTGATACATCAGGAAGAAAATCCAGACAGTCCTATCATTGGGTCAAAGTCAGGTTTTGTTACAATAATAAGATCCTCATTGAATGTGGATCTCTAATTCTTTGATGAATTATTTTAATGCAAACATAAGAATACAGGATT
>PVHX01010445.1:43035-70227 GCA_004024805.1 Geosciurus inauris
TCAAGCCTGTAATCCCAGCACTTAGGGAGGCTGAGACAGGAGAATCGCGAGTTCAAAGCCAGCCTCAGCAATGGCGAGGTGCTAAGCAACTCAGTGAGACCCTGTCTCTACATAAAACACAAAATAGGGCTGGGGATGTGGCTCAGTGGTCGAGTACCCCTGAGTTCAATCCCCAGTACCAAAAAAAAAAAAAAAAAAAGAATACAGGATTTGCTGCTAGGGCCCTTGAACAGAAAAGAAAGCCAAAACGGTGAAGTAGAAAGATATGGGGAAAATTCAGAAAATGAAATCTCATGCTCAGTAGCTAACAGGTACACAGGCAGAAGGTCCTCCAAGAAGCTGGGGAAAAGCGCATAATCTCCCATCTTCACCAGAGGAGTTTCTTTTTAGAATTTACCAGTGGCTTTTCAGTCTCTTCCATGATGACATGGGTCATGGTCTTCTTTAGCCCCATCTGCCTTCATAGCTGTGATCTGTCTCAGGGTTCTGTCTTGATAAAGCAGGAGACATTCATAGCTCTGTGTCAGATAGGGACAATCTCTATCTCTCCTGCTTGAAGGATAGGACTGACTTCAAATCCCCCCAATAGCACATGGACAGTAGCCTTTTCCAGAAAGCTCAGGTCATCTCTTTCCTCCAAGACATGGTCTAGAAGATCTTGAAGCTCTTTAGCACAAAGGGCTTCTCTGCAACTTGGGATAGGACACTCCAGGCCAACCCTGCACTGGACTTCATTGGCAACTGGTTCAATTGGAGGCTGGATTTGTGTAGAGGTGGGAGAGGAAGGATCTTACCTGGAATTGATGGCTATCCAGAGATACTTCTAGGGAGTCCACATTTACTTGAAAGAAGAAATTCAGTGACTGTGCCTAGAAATTTGAAAGGAAGAAAGCTCTGGAAGTAAGGAAGAACCAGAATCTTGGTGATTAATGTCCTTAATCAAACTTGTAATGCTCAGTCATTCCAAAATTGCTATTTTTTTGCTACTGTTATAAAATAACTTGAGTACTATTTAACATATGTATATAAGTAACATTAAGCATATCTGTGCCTATTTTTAGAATCAGGAGAAACTTAACTGGTACCTTGAGGCTTACCCTCAGCTTATAAAATCTTTGTTTATTTTCATTAGTTTATTTTTCATGCCATTTGTAGTTATGTGTTATATTGTTTATACAAGAATATGTTTACAGTTTCCTCCTTAGTAAAAAAAAAATTACTTTCCCCATCATTTATTTTTATTTTAAGCCTTTTCTCTTCTTTTCAAAAAGAAAAATATCTTCCCCAAAATGTTTGTCTTGTAGGGGAAACATTCCATCCAATCCTTTCCCATCATGTGTGCTCATTCATTCATTGGTTGGAGATAGATTTCTGAGTATGAGATGTAAGTCTGACATTAAGGCAAAGGACATGGACTTGGAAGAAGTGGTCATCGTGTAGTTAGGTATTTACTTTGGCATCTGGGCTGTACAGGATAAGTCAAAGTTGCTATGGAATGAATGTCATTTAAGTTGCTTCATCCTTCCCCAGGGAGATAATAGGAAATATGAGACTTCAAGGATGAGCAGGAATTTAAATATCATGCAGAGGAAAAAAAATTTCCAGGATTAAAGAAACTGTAGCATAAAAGGGCCTACTACATTTTAAGAACTTGAAAAGATTAGAATGAGTGGACTATAGCTGTGGATGGAAAGTATGGTGTGTCATGATGCTGAAGAAATGGACGGGTGAAATGACAGATAAGGATGCTGGATTGATGAGCCAAGGAGGATTACTTTACTATTTAAAGCTGGAGAGTGGTTTGATCAGAGCACGTTCAGGAAAATTTTTCATAGTAGCAGCTTTTAAATTGTGGTCTGTGGTCCCCTGGGGATTCCCAAGATACTTTAAGAAACTCCATGAGGTCAAAATTATCTCCATAACAATATCAAGACATTATTTGCTTTTGATAGCATGCTAACGACTTGCATGGATGGAGCAGAAAACAATGGTGGGTCAAACTATTGGTGCCCAAATATTACTCCAGGCAGTGGTAATAAAATGTATTAATAAACATTATTTTTTCCCTGTAATGTAAATCAATTAAAAGGAAATGCCAGCTTTATTTATAATTCCTTTGAGAAAGCAAAGTTGTAATTTGTCAAAAATTTACCTTTTGCCTGTCTTTTAAATATTCCAAGTCACAAGTCCTTTAATATTCTGCACAACTGCACTTGTGCTGCATATTGAAGTGAGATGCTTGTTTTAAGGAAATTCACACATGCAATTGTTTGAGTTATGAACTAAACTAGCCACTCTTTTCAGAGAATAACATTTTTGCTTAAAAGGATGACAGGTGAACAAGGGTTATTCAGACTTGGGCATCTCGGAGGCCCTTCCTCAAAATATTCATCTGGAGAAACTGTCACTTCAAGGAAGATAAATAGCAACACCTGTTGCCAATACATTGAGATTTCCAGTGGTAATTGGAATTTTGGAAAAAGTTGTATTTGCCACTGCGAAGTTGATGACTTCCCAATATTTAAACACTTGAGCAATGACAACAGTGGTTGTATTAACAAACATATTGTATTATGATACACATGGAAATGCACATACACATACACACATTTGTAAGATCTGCATAGTTTCGTGAATGAATATTTTCTAAATGACCAATGCATGTTTTACAAAATTTTATATTGTAAGACAGTCCATTCAATGTTTAGGCTGTCAGATTTTTACATAATGGAACTCAAAAGGCCCATTGTTTTGTTTTTGTTTTAAACTCCACACCACAAGGCATCCTTACAAAACTCCTACTCACCAAGCTCTGGTGCGTTAGATAATCTATTGTTTAAACATATTTTCTAGGACCAAATTATCCTACTTCTAAGATACTCTTGTTTGGCATGATAAGTAGTCTATTATGTAATTTTGACCTCTGTCATAGTGAAAGCACATAGAAAGATAAGTTGGATTTAAATCATAGTTCCACCACTTAATATTTTCTATAGAGGAAAAACAGTTTCTATGGTTCATTGGTTTTGTATAGAGCAGGTGATTGATAACTAATAAATGATAGCTATTTACCAGCAGGCTGTAGAGAATAAGGTATTGTTTATATACTTGGTGGGATTATTGGGAAGATAAAAGTAATTCCTATAAAGTACTTAGCACAGTCCCTACTGAAGAAGGAACGTTTAATAAACATTAGCTCTTATTATTTATATTGATGTGATTTAGAATTCTTTTCACTGACTTTAGGGATGAAGCTAGTTTATTTTCAATGCATACATTTGAAAGGGTTATGAGTTTAACACAGGAACTTTGCTTCTGTGAATTTTATGGATAGTGCTGTCATTTCTTTTACTAAGCTTCTCATTTTGGTTTTTTCCTCTCTGGTTGTATAGCCGTGTGCTGCGTAATTAAGTTTTGGTCAGCAACAGACTGCAGGTGCGATAGTGGTCCCCTAAGACGGTGTGGCCTAGTGATGTCACAGCCATGTTAGTTCATGTGAGCACACCCTGCTGCTCAGGCAGTGAAAACAAATAACTTTGTGATGCATTTCTCAGAACATGTCACAGTGTTAAACAAAGCATGAGTATAATTTATAAGTATGATTTTAAATATCTAAGAGTTTGATTTTTAAATTAGTTTAAAATTACTTTCAGGCACTGTGATCTGAGCCTGCAACTTGGACTATTTTTGATCAGGAAGAATGATTGTTATTTTATTTGGAGTCTAATATATGATGATTTTGTGAATGATTCATACATATTTGAAAGAAGTTATATTTCCTTCTCTAAGTTACAACTTAGTGTTCCAGAATGTTAGCCAATAATTTCCCATTGTTAATCATACTTTCCTATCTTCTTTGCTCTATTGTTTTTGTTTTCTTTAGACTAATGGCATTATACTAAAATTTTAATGCTGGCATTACATTTCTCTTCATATTTCTACATATTGCTGACACTTTTGCTGAAACTTTGATAAGATCTGAATTTTAGTTCTATGCTTTTTATACTTTAATTATGTATTTTATTTGCTTCTTATTTGTGTTGACCTATTTCAAATTTAACATCATTTCCTTGGATTCGCATGAATATTAACATTGATATTAATCATTATCAACTTTATGTGCTTTGCTTTTCTGCATTTTCTTCTGCTGTGCTGGCGCATCTTTTCATTTCTCTGTGTTAGTATTGCTGAAATTTAGCCTTTTCTCCGATGCAGAGTAATCATGAGTTTTGTGTTTAAAGCTAATCAAGAATTTTTCTTTTAATAGAGGAGTCTAAGCAGTTTATATTTATTATCTTAAATATTGTGTGTTTGGTTATAAAATACATAGATTTATGCTTTCTTTTCAACATCACTTTTCATGCTTTTGACATTTATACTCTCTTCTTTGGTTGTTCTTAATTTATATAACACACACACACACACACACACACACACAGTACTACTGATGAGCGCTCAAGCACTGAGTCACATCCCTAGCCCTTTATTGTATTTTAATTAGGGACAGGGTCTCAATGAGTTGCTCAGGGCCCTGCTAATTTGCTGAGGCTGGCTTTGAACTCACAATTCTCCTGCTTCAGCCTCCTGAGCCACTGGGATTATAGGCGTTTGCCACTACACCTAGTGACAATATATTTTTAAAAGAAATTTCTATTTTTTCTTTATTTTCCACTTAAATTTTTCTTCATACTTTAAAAATAAAACTTTTAAAGTATTTCACTAGTTTCAACTGATGGTGCTGTTCACAGCCAGCTCTTCCTAGGACTGGCGCTTTCTAGTCTGCACAGCAAGTGTGTATGAGGTGGAATGAGCAGATATATGTGTGACTTATGTTCACACATAAGTAGATGACAAGGTACAAGAAGTTAATGAACATAAATTGACTCCTTTTAGAAAACACAAAGGTATGAATTTAAATGCTCTTGGGAACATAATTTGGATGCAGTGTGTGAGATTAGAGCCACTATTCCAATATGATCACTGTAAATTTTCAGAAGTCAAATGGTCAATAAGATGGAGGTCAACTCTAAATAATTTTCTTCTTAAGATGAAGTGTATGACTATAAAGTTATGAGTTTAATATTTTGGTCTTTCTCATAAACTGGCTCCGAACATGGTGCTTTTGGAATTTAAAACCTTTCTGAATGGCGGTAATACTATTACCATCATGAGTCATTAAAGGCTTCTGACATTTTTTTAAGACTTAGATTTGAAACAATAGCAAGGCACGTTTACAATTAAAGAAACAACTGAAACTTTTACTTGAACACCATAGGTATTCTTCCTTTAACTTGTCTTCATTTCAACCTTTATCTAAGAAGGCAGCTGCGTCCTGTCAGGTCTGAGCAGAGAGCTAAGCTCTGGGTTGCTCCATCCTGTCTCATCAACAGCTTCCCAACTACTGCCAATGTTGTGATGAACCAAACTGAAACAATGGATAATGAAGACTCTTTGTCCTGGGGCTCTCAGGCTTGGAGCCTTCCTTTGACTAGTGTTGTGGCTTGCAACCAGGGCATGTAAGCCTGGTGGTACACTGCCATCTACTGGACAGAGGGGAAGTACTGGCTCTGAGATGACATGCTGATGTTCTTTTCATGACCTCCTTCTGGGAAGAATGCAGGGAATTAGAACTAAAAGAAAGAACATTTAAATGTCTTGCCCATCTAAGAACAGAGAGTCAAATATGTAAGTGAAATCAAAGAACTAGCTCATAACAGTGAACCAACAAATGTGAAATTTATGTTTTAGATCTCTGCATGTATTGTTTTATTCCAAAGTCAATTTTATTATTTTAAATTTTTATTAAATGATCCAAAAAAGAAAATACTCCCATAGAAAATTAATCAGAACAACATAGCTGTGTTTGAATATTTTTATGGAATTAAAGTTGATTCTTGGGGTCATCAAACTCTTCCATCATGTCCAACTTAATAGTTCAAGAAGGCTTAAAGTTGCCCCTGATGGTCAATTTCTCAGACACTGGTTATAAAAGTGGGTAGGGAGGGTGTCATGAGTAACAATGGAAGAATAAAATCTCTGAAAATCTTCCCTTCCATAGAAAGTAGAGAAAAAATTTTAAAAAATTGTCAGAATGAACTTTTCAGGATATTAGAAATTAATCAAAGTTTGCTTCCCAGGAGGATTTCTTTGAGAAAAGCAGCTGAATCTCAGTAAACACAGCAAGATCTGTGGCATTTCAGCTTGTACTGAAATCCATCACATATTCTCAAGTTCAGCAGTACCTTAAGAATAGCATCCCACATTCTCAGTGTTTGAGGAAGGAGCCCTCCAAAGCCTCATTCCTAAAGGTCCTTATTTGAGCTGTTATTATTTGACTGTGAAAGGGTGGAAAGGCTTGTCTATGACTTGTCCCAGAGCTCACTCAATGCCAAAAGCCTGTCCCTAAAGAGTGTTTGTCAAAAACATCTACAGGCTTTTTTTTTTTCCCCCAGTGTAATGGCTACCTGAAGTGATTTATAATCATTGTAGAAAACAATGACCAAGTTAAAAGCTTAAAAGAAAAAGCAAAAAAACAAGATGTCCATGGGGGTTTGAAAATCTCTGGCATACTTATGGGAGTCTAGAAGGGTACTGTGCATACTTAGAGCTTTGCACATGCTCAGGAAATACCTGAGAAGGTCCTGATCTTGCACATCTGACTGACCTTTAGTCTTGTTGGAAGGAAAACTCGAAGGCTAAGACAGGGTCATAAACACCTGAGGACTGACAGACCCATAGGACTCCTCAGCAAAAACTTAAACATTTTTGGTTGCAGACCTTAAGAGAATTTCTGTGTAATAATTAGCTTACCACTAGCTAACTGATTGAAGACTTCAGGGGCCACATATCACAAAAAATCAGAGACTTCTCAGAAATAGTTCAGAAATCCATGAACGAATAAGCAAATAAACTTGAGGGGAATGAGGGAACTGATTTTCAGAGTTCCCATGTTGTATTATTAAAATGTCCAGTTTTCAACAAAATTATGGTAAATGTAAAAAACAAAACAAGAAGTGTGACCCATACACAGAAAACAAACAAACAAACAAAACTAAACAAGAAAAAAAAAAACCAACAATGAATGAAATCTGTTTCTAAAGAACCCTGGATGTTGAATTTACTAGACGAAAGTTTTTTTTTAAATTTTTTTTTAGTTATACATGAACACAGTGTCTTTATTTTGTTTGCTTATTTTTACTTGGTGCTGAGGATCGAACCCAGTGCCTCACACGTGTGAGGCAAGCGCTCTGCCACTGAGCCACAACCTCAGCCCCTAGACAAAAGTTTTTATCAGCAGACTTCACTATGTTCAAATACTTCCTGGGGGTGTCAATATCCAATGACTGGTTGACAGAGTGTGTAGCTGCCCGGACCCCTCATTTCACCACAGAAAGGTCACCCTAGCTTCTAAACTTCCTCTGTGGTGGCTGAGGCCCTGATGAGACTCAAATTCTCCCTCTGCACAGTTCTTTTCCTTACAGATTTTGATCCACAGCACTCCCTAATAAATTGCATGCATGCTAATCTCTGCCTGAGATGTGCTTCCTCAGTGAAGATGTATACAAGAACCCAGGAAGCCCAAGCCCACATGCTACTGCCTTGTAAAATATGTACTCTTGTCCTTACATGTGTTACTATTTCTTACTTGTTTTGTTCTTTTTGATTCCTTAAAATTGTGTCCTTCATCATGAAACCCCAATAGCCTGATTTGTCTGAATCTCCTCAAACACAGTTTTTATCATGTCACACATCACCTGTCCTTTAATAGATTTCCTTTTTTTCCCAACTAAACTAAGACATTATGGTAGAAACATTTTCTTTTAAATCTCTTTAACCACAGTATCTAGCACAGTATTAAATGCATCACAGGGACATACTAAGTTTTGACTACTTGTAATAATTTGATCTTTTAAAAAATAAGGTTTTAAGGAAAGGAGTGATATATCAGAACTATTTTGTCATGGTTAATCAGACATTTAAGGAGAGTCTATATGCAGAAATGAAGAAGTCTTGGGTCTATTTTATGATGCAAAAACGTGCAAAAGAATGAAGAGTACTAGCTGGGTGTGGTGGTGCACGCCTGTAATCCAGCACTTTGGGAAGCTGAGACAGGAGAATTGCGAGTTCAAAGCCAGCCTCAGCAATGGCGGCGAGGTGCTAAGCAACTCAGTGAGACCCTGTCTCTAAGTAAAACACAAAATAGAACTGGGCATGTGGCTCAGTGGTCGAGTACCCCTGAGTTCAATCCCAGGTACAAAAAAAAAAAAAAAAAAGAGAAGAGTACTTACTGGTTTACAGGTGACTGCTAAGAAATTAAACTATACATTTTGTTTTTCAGTCTCTCAACTGTTCTGCAAGGACCATTTGGGTCAGCTACCATTGGAGGAAACAAGAAAGATACCTTTCTCTGATAGAAAGATGGTTTACATTGTTGAATGTTAAAAGGACACAACAAAACAAGGACTTGATAGGGAAGAATACCCTGTGGGGCCTCCCTTCTATCTAATTCGTCTGGTTATCTTAGTCCTTCTTGACTTATGATTACTATCATGGCCTTGGGGTCCAGTTGGTCTGGTGAAGGCTGGTTGGGACTTTAATTGCTAGGTAATATAAAGGCCCCAGGCACTGACTTGAGTGCTTCCAATGAGGTCATTTTAGATTGTATTTTAAAATGCTTAGGATTTTTAAAAATATTATAAAAGCAATGCAGACACATAGTGTAAATGACTCACGTTAATGGTTTTATAAAGCATAGCATTTTCCCCATTGGTGTATTAAAAATATGACTTGTTTTGTCACTGGTCAGTATGGATGATAATTAGTTTAGACTTTCCATAAACTAGTCATATAATTTTGTGGCAACTTTGCTTATTCATGGCAGGCAATCCAACATGTAACAAGCCTATATGGGGTTAAACAGCCTGTGTCACCTAGCAGACATACAGGTAAGGGGCCTTAACACACATTGTCCCATTAGTTTACTTTCAGTGCAAGGAGAAACAGCTTCTGAGAGGTATGGAATCTTGTTCAGCCAGGTTTTAGGCAGTGAAGATGGATAGGAATACTTCTTGGAAAAGGTAGAGTGAGGTTTGAGTAAAAGAGCAGGGTTCCTCTGACCAACAAATCCTCTAACTTTTGTCTAGATAAAAGAGCTTATTGTTTTAGTGAAATTTATTCCAAATTAAAATTTAGTATAAATGTTAAGACTAAATGAGGTATATACCATTCTGAAAAAGAAAAAAAGAAACAGGAAGTCATTTGAATTTTTCAGAAGAAAAGGTGAATTTTCAAGTTGAATAAAAACACTTGAGATCAAAACTGGAGTTGACAATATTGAAAATCATATTCTTTGCTGATATATTATTCAGTATAACAGGTTTTTTTTTTTTTGTTAATAACTCCTAATTTGTTCTAATTTCTCAGGAGAGAAAGATAGATGGAAGAAGAGGCCAGACAGCTTAGACTGTTCTTAGAGTCCAAGAACAACCTTGCCATATACAACTTTGTGTCCACGAGGATGGTACTCGGCTTCTCTATGCCAAGTGAGTATTGTAAAAGTAGCTAAGTTGAGTTGTTATATGAATGAACTGAGTTATACATATTATGATCTGAGAACAATGTCTAGCATGCTCAATAAATATAAAACAAATATAGCTGTGTAACAAAATATATGAAACGAAAGCAAGCCTATTGATGCTGGGAAACATATGTATGAAAAATGTTTTAATATCCTCAGATGGAAAAATGTCCTCCTGAGTAACTTGAAACTCAAAGACTATAGAGGAAACAAGCAACTGTTTTAACACATGAAAGAATTTAAAAAGTCTATTCAGGGAAGAAGAGAAGATGGTGGTTTAGAGGAAGGATGTACTTCCTAGCAGTTCCTCAGCACCAGACTCAAGAAGCAGGAAGATTGCTCCTTGATGAGGTGGGAAACTAAGGGAACTCACTGAAACTTAACACTGAACAGTGAAATAAACCATGAAGACACAGAAAGTCAGAAACTTGGAACATAACATAAGAAATAATAGGTTAGAGACACGTTAGCTGTGGCTGCTAAGGGGAGAGGGAAGCACAGGCAGAGAGAAAGGAAACCATAAATTTTTTAAAAATTGGCCTGAAGAAACCTGTGAAATGAAATGGGAAACTGATCTTAAGGGACCCAGACTCGGTGGGGGAAGTGACTGAGTGAAAACAACCAAAATTTCTGAGGCCACAGGCAGATAGTTCAGTGGGAACCAGTCACTGGCATGGGTGCTGTTTATAAGTACTGCACATCAGTGAGCAGAGAGAGGAGATAGGGGACTTAGAAAGGAAGTTGCCAGTGAACCCATAGTCACCTATTATGACTCCTCTCCACCTCTGCAGTATGCCTGACACAGAGTGACTGAAATATGGGCAAAGAAAATTGTCCCTGGAGCATACATCCTTCAGATGTTAAGGAGAGAGAGAGAGCTCCCTTTTTGGTTGGCATCCTGTAAGAGCTATCGGGAAGATGCCAGTAATGGCCACACAGGAGTGTCTGTACTCCTGGGCTGATAGCGGCAATTCCTATTTATAGTGTGAAGGTGAAACCTGTGGAGGGTTAGTCCCTACATCCTAAAAGTGGATTTTACTAGAGGCCCCAGAGATCCAGACATCCAGCAAAGATCGGCATCTCCCCAGCAACAGGGAGGATGGATCAAATCTCCAATGTCCACCGGCAGTTCCAAAGGTCAGCCAAGACTAAATCCCAGCTACAGGGAGTTCCAATGTAGAACTCTGCCTCGTCTCCGCTATAGGAGTACACAGTTTGTCAGCATTCCTCACTGGGCGATGGTAGGCATTGGCTCCTAGCCACAACTGGAAGCTAGGTGAGGACCACACAGATGCTGGACTTCAACAATATCCAGTCCTTGACCCAAGGGCTGCAGAGCCCCAAAATAAATATAAAAAATTAAAATCTGTCCCTGCCAACAGTTTTGAACACCTCAGTAAAAACAAGCCTTGCACTGCTAACATTTTTCTTCTTTTTCTCTGTATTTCCCCATTTTAAAACATTTTTTCAAAAATTTAAAATTTTTTTCAAATATCATTTTATTATATTTAAAAATGTTTTCTATTCTGTGAGATTTTGTGTGTGAGTTCTCACTACAAATATAGGTTTGAAAAACAAACAAAAACACACACACACAGATTTTACTTTCATTTTAATTGCTCTTTTCTGCATCTATTTATTATTTAGTCTTGGTTTGATTTAGGTGGGATACAATTATATGTGGGTTTGAGTGGTCTTAATCTTACACATGCTTGTTTTTCCATGCCATGGTTTTGTCCCTCTTATTGCCCCTTCTTTATTCTCCTCCCCTACTAATAGCCAAAATTTCCTGTTACCTCTTTCTTTCAATTTTTAATTACTTTCAGTTTATTTTTTGTTCCTCCTTCTCTGAACAAAAGAAGGCATTTAAGACAGCTGAAATCAGTTATCTACACCTCACCTCTCCTTTGTTCACTTTTTAAAATATTTCAATTTTTTTGCCCTCCTACAGTAGCATTTTCTCTTCACTTAAAAAACTATAATCCCACTTTCTTATAGAATTATGTAGTTTATGTATTTCCTACTCCATTCATGTTGTGATTATTAATAAAGTGGAATTCATAGTAGACAGCTGCTATTTTTAAAAAAATATTTTTAGTTGTAGATGGACATAATACCTTTATTTTATTTATTTACTTTTATGTGGTGCTGAGGATCGAACCCAGTGCCTTACACATCCGAGGCAAGTGCTCTGCTACTGAGCCACAATCCCAGCCCCGACAGCTGCTATTTAATGCCTTAGTTCACAGTTTTCTATTGTTGATACTGATGTTAACTTATGACCCCAAGATTCTTACATAGGTGGCAATCTAGTGTTATGATGTCAAAGCAGACATTGGACATTTATCTTAAGACTATATATCTGTTGCTATCATTAGCGCTATTCTTGGCTTCCGTCTTCCTATAAAAGGGGCTGGAAAATGATTAGGACACATCAAGTTCACAGAGTAGAGATCTTGATGCCAACCAATACTCACAACTCATTCAAGTAACAGCAAATCTCACCCACACATGATCTAACCTGACCTGAGCCTCAAAAATACTTTAACACATAGAATTGGGGAGACAAAGACCTCAAACCAACAACCAGGACTCAAATAGAAACAATAAGAGGAGGACCTTGGGTCCCATTCTTGAACACCTACTCACATTAAAAACAGAGGGAAGTCCCAGAACAAAAATAACTACACCCAAATAACACACATATAAAGGAGGAAGTGGAATCCAAGGCAATTGATGTGCAAGTCCAAAATCTCTTAAAATATGAGAAAACAGGCAAACAAATCTTCCCCTAAAATTCACAATCCTACAATAAAGGACCGCACTGATATGGAAGTGGATGAAATTCAAGAAAAACATTATAAAAAACAATATTAAAATATTAATCGAACTAAAAGAAGATCTAAGGAATGAATTAAGAGAACAAATACAGGAGATGAAAGACAATTTCAATAAAGAAATAGAGATACTTTAAAGAAACCAATTGGAACTCCTGGAAATGAATGACACAAAGAATCAAATTTAAAATTCACTTGAAATTACCAAATTAGATAGCATAGAAAATAAAACTTTAATCCTTGAAGATGGTACTTCAGGCATTTCAGACAGGGTATATTAGCTTAAATTCTCAGCATTCAATAAGAGGAAAAAGTAAAACACCGTGATAAGAGTATACAAGTACTCTGGGACAGCATCAAGAGAACAAACCTAAGATTCTTTGAGATAGAAAAGAACATGGAGATACAGGATAAAGGCATCAAGAATGTTTTCAATGGGACAGTAGCAGATAACTTTCTCCATATCAGAAATGAAGTAAACATCCATATACAGGAGGCATATAGGATTCCACATACAAAAGATCAGAATAGAAGCTCTCTAAGATGCAACACAATGAAAATGCCTAACACAGAAAATAAGGAAAGAATACTAAAAACTGCAAGACAAAGACATCAAGTCACATTTAGAGGCAAACCAATAAGGCTCACTTTCACTTCTCAACTCAGATCCTAAAATCAAGGAAGGCCTGGAACAAGATATTCCCAGTTCTGAAAGAAAACAATTGCCAGCCAAGATTGCTACATATAGCAAAACTCTTTAAAAATTGATGGGTAAATAAAAACTTTCTATGATAAGGATTAACTAAAATATTTTATGATCACTAAGCCAGCACTACAAAGAATATTCAAAGATAAACATTATACAAAGGAACCTGAAATAAACCCCAAACTCCCAAAGAGACAAAGGAGCAATGAAAATCAAGACAGAATAAAATATAACCAAAACAAACAAACAAAATGGCAGAAAACTACAAATACATATACATGTAAATTGTCTTCACTACCCTTTTAAAAGACATAGATTAGCAGAATGGATCAAAAAACAAGGTCCAACTGTATGCTGTTTGCAGAAGTCTCATCTCATAGGCAAAGATACAAACAAGTTGAAGATAAAATAATGGAAAAAAGTTCCATGCAAATGGAGTCCATAAAACAAGAACAAGTAGTTATACTCATATCTAACAAAGCATATTTCATGTAAAAATCAATGCAAAGAGACAAAGAAGGCCATTACATACTTGTAAAGGGAACAAGAAAACATAACAATTATATGCCCCAAGATATTACACAATAACATAAAAACCACAACAAAAACTTCTTGACATTAAATCCCAGATGGCACTCAATACAATAATACTAGGTCATTTCAACACGCTCTTATCACCAATAGGTCATCCAAACATAAAATCAATAAAGATATTTTTGACTTAAATAACACTAAGAATCAAGTGGATCTAATGGATATCTACAGAATAATTTACCCTAAAAGAGGTAAATTTATCTTCTCAGCAGCTCATGGAAACTTTTCCAAAACAGAATATATTATTCTAAGTCACAATGTAAATCTTAGAAAGCACAAAATTTTTTTATATACTCTCATGCTTCTATTAAATTAAAATGGAATGAAACTAGAAGTTAACAGCAAGAAAAATAATAGAATTATATATACACATGGAAATTTAATAATACCTTTAAAGAATGTATCATATAATAAATGAGAGAAAAAATAAAATTCTTAGAAAAAATGAGAACATATCAAAATATCTGTGTAAAACCAGGAGACCAAAAGGTGGTAAATAAAACCGCTGGGTAAGGCTTTATTGGGAAATACGCTTCCAGGCGAATTCCCCCTCCAACAGAGCAGGTCGGGAGAATTGCACACATGTTCTGCAGTACAGAAAAAAGAGCCCGGTCAGGAAGGGGAAGGCTTAAGGCAGGAAGAGGAGGGCTTGAGGTAGGAAGAGGAGGTATCTGGAGTCCTGTGTTCCCCTCGAGTTGGTCAGGGGATCCTGCTGAGGTCAGAGTCCTTCTGGGATGAGTCAGGAAAAGTCCGCTGATTGGTAGAAGGCGCCATTACTACTTACGTGTCAGTGTCTGGTTGGCTATTCCTTTACACATGCGGGCTGCTTGATGCTTCATTCTCTACAGCCCGTGGTAGCATATTGTACGTTCTGCATTCACCTTTGGAGAAGAGAAGCGCCATCTTGCGCTGACCTAACAATCTGTGACATAAAAACAGTTTTAAGAGGGAAATTTATAGTGTTTATACCTATATTTAAAAAAATAAAGAGATCCCAAATAAATAATTTATGTTACACCTCAAGGCCTCAGAAAAGGAAGAACAAATGAATTCCCAAATCAGGAGAAGACTGGACATAATAAAGATCAGAGCCAAAATTAATGAAATTGAGAATTAAAAAATAATATAAAGGATTAATGCAACAAAGAGTTGTTTTTTTTTAAAGATAAATAAGATGATCAACTCTTAACCAAACTAGCCAGAGAGAGAGAGATAAAGAGAGAGAGAGAGAACTCAAATCAACAAAATTAGAGATGTAAAAGGATCTATCACCACAATAATGCTGCCAGTTACCGGTGACGGGTTCTGCCCCTCCCCATGTTGAAGTTTAAATATTAGAGAAGCACACCGAGGCAAGCATATGACCCAGATATCCCACTACTTGGTATTTATTCAAAATAACTAAAATCAGCATACTATAGAGATGCAGTCACTTTAATGTTTGTTTTTTTGGGATTGGCTTACTTGGCTTAGCATGATATTCTCCAACTCCATCCATTTACCTGCAAATGCCATAATTTTATTCTCTTTTATTGCTGAGTAATATTCCATTGTGTATATATACCACAGTTTCTTTATCCATTCATTTATTGAAGGGCATCTAGGTTGGTTCCTCAGTTTAGCTATTGTGAATTGAGCTGCTATAAACATTGAAGTGGCTGCATCACTATAGTATGCTGTCTGTCTTTAAGTCTTTTGGGAATAGACTGAGGAATGGGATAGCTGGGTCAGATGATTGTTCCATTCCAAGTTTTCCAAGGAATCTCCATACTGCTTTCCAGATTGGTTGCACCAATTTGCAGTTCCATCAGCAATGTATAAGCGGATCACCAGATCCAACAAATACTCTAAACCACCACCTCTTTAAACCACCAGATCCAACAAATACTGTCCTAAGTATCTATTTTTCTAAATATGTAGAGATTTGTTTGTTGCAGTATTATTTATATCAAGGATAATTAAAGTCAAATTATTGTTCAATGCAGGGGAATGGTAATTGATCATCCCTTCATATTATAGGATATCATACAACCATTAAATTCAATAATGTAGATAGGCCATTACCATCTTTCAAGCATGTTCATGATGTGCTAAGTGACATTGAGTGAAAAAAGCAAGTTAAAGAAAAATTATCACATTGGTGAAAATGTAATTGATTATTCCTAAAATGTGTGATCTGGGAAAATAGCAGAAATGAGGTCTTTAAACTCTCTTTTTCTTTTTTTAAAAAATTTATTTATTCTAATTAGGTATACATGACAGATTCATTGTACATGAACGGAGCATAAACCCTCTTTTTCATTTCTGGAAACTAGGAACTTACTTGCTTACCTGCTTCCTTCCTTCCTTCCTTACACACACACACACACACACACACATACACACACACACATATACACATACATATATATTCAAAGCACTTTATTAAGTCATTAACTGTAGTCATCTTGAAGTCTATTTATTTTGGATTTTTTTTTTTTTTTGGTACTGGGGATTGACCACTGAGCCACATCCCCAGCCCTATTTTGTGTTTTATGTAGAGACAGGGTCTCACTGAGTTGCTTAGCACCTCGCCATTGCTGAGGCTGGCTTTGAACTCACGATTGTCCTGTCTCAGCCTCCCTAAGTGCTGGGTATTTTGGAATTTTGAGGTTTATTTTTATTTTATTTTTGTGAGTTTAAGAACAAACAAAAAGCATGCAGGAATTTCCATTCTGCCCATAGTCCAGCAATGTGGGCTCTGAATCATCTCCTTTGGGTCCCCATGACTCCACTGTAGACCCTCCTCACACTAGCCTGCTGTGCTTACCTCAGGGACAACAACTCAGTTTCCCCCTCCGGACCAGGCTGGACTTCCTGCTGTCTACTGATAAACCCAATGAAGAATCTTTTCTCCTCTTTAGTTTTTCACCCAACAGTTGAGTCATCACTGCCCAAAAGATGCAGGAGCATTCTGTTTCCTATAAGGGAGGCGGTGACAGCTTTTAAAGAGCTACTTAACCAAGGAGGGTTGGCTTTCACTCCAAAAGCAACCACATTAGTTTGGTTGCCTTTGATTGACTAAGGTTGGCATCAAAATAGATGATTTTCCCCACAAGTTAGCCTCTGTATTATCTATGTTTTTTAAGATTTAAAAGATACCTTTTAGTTCTACAAACATTTGCCAGCTATGACATAAAAAAAACCCTGTCCCTTCTGAGTTGCTGGCCTGCTGCCTGTATGCACAAACTGCCATGACCCACACAGACACAGTCACGTGGAGCTTTTCTTCTGTCCCCAGACCACACACTCAGCACATGTGGCAAAGGCCATCATGGTTGGACAACACTGCACCATGCCGTGGCCTCCATGGGTGTCTGTGGGGGCTGGGATGGTGCCCTAGTGCTGACAGTGCGGGATGCACTTGCTTTATGTGGAATCACAGCATGTGGGACTTCTGATGACCCTTTCCATGGGCTCCACTGGGATTTCCTTTATGAGAAAGCAACCTGAGAGTTTTGTTTGGGTATTTGATTTCTTTCTTTCTTTTGATACTGGGGATTGAACTCAGGGTCACTTGACCACTGGGCCACACCCCAGCCCTATTTTGTGTTTTATGTAGAGATAGGGTCTCACTGAGTTGCTTAGCGCCTTGCTGTTGCTGAGGCTGGCCTTGAACTCGTGATTCTCTTGTCTCAGCCTCCCAAGTGCTGGGATTACAGGCGTGTGCCAACCACTGCATCTGGCCTGTGTATTTGATTTCTTAAAGACCCCATCACCACTAGCTTTATGACAGATTCTCACAGGATGCAATATAACAACTCTTTAGTTACTCACATTAATGGTGAATAGTTTCTAATTTGTTATTTACACAGGTTTAATATTTTTTCTTTGTGAACCTTAATCCTCAGGAAGAAATCCAAAACTAAATAACAGTGTGGAACGCACCTGCGGGAATGAAAAAATCAAGAGAGAAAGGAAGGGGAAATGGATACACCTATGCCCTCTTTTCAGTTAACTAAGTGAAATAAATGAATTCTCACAAAGGTCTTTGCTCTTAGATATTGTGATCTTCCAATCTGTACACTACTAATATTTATGCTCCTAAAAAGGCTCTGCCCCAACTATTGCTAAATATATTCAAATCCCTGCCTGTGATCCTGTTGTTCAATTATTGTTTGCATATTATTTTTAAATAAACTGCATCATGAATAGAATTGAGAGATTCTGTGGGTTGCACCAGCCTCATGAATAATCTCCCTGTGCTGGAAGCCCTGCTGGCCCCACTGGAGCACCCTTCCACCCTTCCAGTGCTCTCCGTGTCCTTATCTCTGGGGGAAGATTCTGCTCCCAGCCTCCACTTTAGTCATTTGTCCATGTCAGGGGAGACAACCTGAAAGATTCTGAATCCAGAAATCATATCTATTGATCTACAGCAATAGATACTGGTCCATTTCCTGAGGACCCACCATTATTCCTGTGGACAATTTAAGGATGTCTATTTTCCTTCCACATTGTCAAGCTGGCTCCTTTCGGTTTCTTCCTGTCACTAGAGCTGTATTTCAATGTTTGGAACATAGAGTCGTGTGCCTTGTGCAGTCACTTTCCAGTGGAATTAGAGCATGAAAATGTCTAAACAGGAGCAGAGATGAACTGCTGGGTTCTTTGGCGGTTCATTGGGTGTAGATGTGTAGACAGGGTTCCTTCTGCTTACTGCTTCTGTTCCTGGCTGGACATCAGTAGGCATAGACTTCTGCAAAACAGGAATCAGCAGAGAGAAAGGCTCCATGTGGCCTGTTTACACTATTAGTCCTAAAGCTCAAAAAACTGGATTGTCTCCAAGTTGTGTGGCATCATGACCTCTGGGCAACAGGGTGCTCCCCATTGCCTTCCTAATCCCCCTGTTAACTGCAATAAATGTACTTGGGTGGGGTTGGGGTTGGATGGAGTGCAGTCTGGCTCAGCAGGTCCAGGAGGGGAAGGAGGGCTGCTCAGTGTCACTCCGTCCACCCCTGCCACCCCGCCCCACTGTCCCTCCAGTGCTGCCTCCGTGGTGTTCTTGAGTTCTGCTGAATATGTAACAAACTAGTGAATCCAGGATATGAAACAACATATGGTTTTAGAGATTTCAGGACAAGGAGACAATGTGGAGCTAAACCATAGAACTTTTGCATATAATATAATCATAAAATATAATATGAAAATAATGAAAAATTACATGAAGTGTGAGTAAGCAGTACACAAAGAATACAAGTGGTCATAGTGTTTGAAAGATGTTAGTACTCAAAGATAACCAGGGTTATAGAAAAATCCATAAACAAATAAAGGCATTCTGTCCATCTACAATTACAAATTACAAATCCCCCCTCCCTCTTCAGGTAGACCTGCTCCTAAATGAGTTTCCTCACAAATGGCAGAGAAGAAAACAAAGGCAAGGGACCAAAATCACTTCATACATAAATGGGAACCCTCTAGCCCATCAAAAGGAGGGAAGTAACGAAAATCTGTAGTCTCAGAGAGAGATTCTAGCTGAAGTGAAGCCCCTTCCTTCCTCTTGAGTCATTCACAGTCACTTCTTTTTTTAAAAATATTTATTGTTTAGTTGTAGGTGGACAGAATATCTTTATTTTTATGTGGTGCTGAGGATAGAACCCAGTGCCTCACGCGTGCTAGGCGAGCATGCTACCACTGCGCCATAACCCCAGCCCCACAGTCACTTCTTAATTCACTTATCCATTAGTGCTGTGAGATTGTCTGCATCCCTCCTGGTCCTATACCCTAATAGAATCCACAGGGTCAGTGGCAGTTGTGTCCTCTGAAGTCCTTTACTCTCCTCTGTGCTCTGATGGCCAATTCCAGGCAGAACTGATACAAGCTCATGCCTTTCTCAGAGTGAGAGGACTTTCTGCTGGTTGTAATGGAAAAGGTAGGATATGATTGTAGGAAGGAATCTGTAAAATGGACAAATTACTCTTAAGAAGAGTTAAGGTACCACCTAACAGATTTTCTCTGATTTCCTTTCAGCTCCACACCAGGTGGGCAGAAACTGAAGGTAGTGATAGGTCAGGAGGGTCTGGACTCCTGAGCAGTCTGGAGGAAAGGGAGGCATTCTGACTCTTTTCCCCAGCAAAGCTGTCCATTGCCCAAAGAGGATTTGCTGTCCCTGAAGCTGGAAATATTTTCCCTCTGTAAGATAAAAACGCCAAAGAAACGAGTTCATTCCAGTACTGGGGTCAGTTCTTTACAGGAAAGAGACTCTCTAGCTGTGATAAAAACAAACAAACAATAACAAGGTGAATGGAAGGAAACAGACTTCTGCATAAACAGGAAAATCCAGCTCTGGATTAGGCATGCCACCGCTTCATCCGTGGTAGCCAGGAGGTGGCGCTGGTTCCCTGGAAATCTTGAAACAGCCCTACAGAGTACTCGATCTCGCTTTGCATTTCCTTTTAGCTACAGCTACCTTGACCCTACAGGGAAATCCACCTCCTTCCAAAAGTATTCGTTGGGGGCTGGGGGGAGGGGGAGAAAGAGCCACTTTTACAAGAGTTTGTGACTGACTGAGATTCTCACTCAACCTCTGCTTTCAATTGGTGAGTTGATACTTTCAAGGGAAACTTTGGGCATGAACAACAAGGGACCAAAAAAACAGCTGAATGAATATGCAGGGCAGGTTAAAGAAGAATGAGTGAAGACAAGCACAGTGGAGAGGGAATTCTAGAGCAAAGAGGGGAAGATGATTATTGTGATTTCCTAACGAAAGAATGTGGTCCAAGAGAATAGGGAGAAAAAAGGGAAATTGCCAGACATCAGAACCAGTAAGGGAGTACCGTCCATATTTCACTTCAGTTTGGGAGATAAACTTTGCATCCAGAAATTTCTATAAGCTGCCATTTCCTGACTGAACCTAAAGGTTAGAAATCCAGGTGAAGGGTGACTGTTCTTTAGTCTTCCCCAGAACTCTTCCCAGAATTCATTTTTTAAAAAAATTATCAAATTTTGGAGGTAGCTACTGAGAGATGTGAGAGGGCTCATGATTCTGATATAAATCTTTACATATATGGTAGCCATTATCATTGTCCAAAAGTAGTCTCTGGAGAATGAAGAGAGATCTCCACAGCAATGATTTCTGCATAGATCAGAAACCTGCGTCCCCCTCACTTCTTTCCACCTCCAACCCCATCTTGTACTTCCCTGAAAGTTTCCCTTGGTCTGCATGCACTGGATGCGGCTTTCTGTTTCCTTTGGGTACAGCTACTGTGACATCATATGCAATGGAAATTGCATGTGAGAGAGCTCTCTAGTAGATGTCTCTGCAAAACCTAGACATTTTATGGAACTTCTGCTTTCTACTTGTGTTGCACTGCTCTTTAGGGAAACCATTAAGTTGAAACCACAACACATCAGAAAGCAGCCCTGTGTGAATGGGCAGGGAGGTGAAAGCAGAGAATGACAAGGGTGTCCTGGGAATTCTACCTAGAGAGGAAGGAAACTGTGTTGCTATGGGAATGTGTCCTGGGATGCTGAGGGCAACAGAAGGGGTGAGCCAGGAGCCAGAATCACAAGGAAACACCATGTGTCTTCTGTACTTCCCTGGGGATGTTCATTCCTACTGTCAGGTATTAACATGACAGTAGTTAACATGTCACCAGGTATTAACATGACACCATTTCCTGAGTGCATGTAAATGACACTTCTTTAAAGTGAAGAAGAGCCATTTTTCAGCCTCTGTAGTACTCATGACAGAACTATGGACTTTTAGGCTGCCTTCTTTAAAGGCCAATGACTGAAAGGTAGGGAACACTTAGAATTTTCTAGAAAGCAAATACTACTCTTCTAGACAATGAAGAAAGATAGGAAAATATACATATTTAAAATACGTAGTCTGTGGAAGATACCATGCCAAGTGTCTTAAAATGCAAGTATTTTAAAAATATTTGTAACAACTCAATTGTTGAGCCATATTTTGAATCCATTTTATTTTAAAGAAAACTATGGCTTAGAGAGTTTCACTGGGTTGCTCAATATCAGACATCCAAGCAAAATGGACTTTCAATGTAAAATTCTTCATCTCTATTCATGATGGATTTTGTAGTTTTGAATTTTTGTTGTAATTGTTAAATTCCTTTTATTCTGAAAATATACACAACTCTCTGTTGCTTAATTTACATGGTTCTTGTATTTTCAGCTAGTTTTGACCAATTATTTTGAGCATTGAATAATATCACTGATTCAGTTTCCATTTCCTATTTTCATTTTACAAGGCAAGGGTGTCAATATTTATGTCCATGTGAAGCTGGTTTTTTTGTGTGTCCACAGTGGTTAGTAATATTCATAAAACTAGGAAAATTACCAGGAGTAATACAAAAGAACTCTTAACATATGTAACTACACCATAAAATAAAATGAGTTATAAAACTGTTGTTGTAAAATAGTGTGACAAGAGGTAAATTGAATAACCTAATAAAGCCAGTATTTCCAGGAATCCTTATGTGAGCACTAATAATGAGATATTTTGAGGAAGGACTGAATTAGTTATCTATTTCTGCTTGACAAATGAGCAAGAACCAAGCATTCACTGTTGTTCAAAGTAGTATTAATTGAAATAGCGTTAAATTATTTTATGTAGCCACGTTCTTATTTAAAACAAACATATTAATTATGTTATTCATATTAATATTATTTTCGAGTTATCAATTGCATAAAATCTATCTAGAAAATACATATTACAAAAAGGGAAAACTGTATGCAGAAAAATAACCCACGATCTTGCCAGATATCCTGGCTTTACTTTCTCCACTTTACTGTCACTGTCTCCTCCTCCTATCTATACCCCTCCTCTTCTTGGGGTGATGACATTTTACTTGAACTTCTTGGTTCATCCTCTTCCAACTCACAGGGGAGATGTGGGGCAGTGAGACCCAGCAAATGATGGTAAATAAAATTAGCTTGATTTTTTTTAAATAAAATAAACTGTTTTTGGAGTTTTTTGAATTTTATGCCTTCTTTTTATTTAATGTATTTTCTGAGCAATGGGTTATCTTGGGGTTTCTGAATTACTTTCTCTTTCATTTCAAAGTTAGAAGCAAATAGCAAATAAAACGAGACAAAAGGAGACTGAATCATTATTTTTTCTTTTTGAGTTTATTTTTATTAGAGCATTATTTTTATACATAGTAGTTGGGTTCATTGGTTTTATGTTTTGGGCTTTAGGGATCTCATTAAGGAAGTTGGTGCGTGTACCTATATGATGAAATGTTGACCCTGTGTTTTCTTTTAGCAATTGCAAAGTTTCTGGCTTAATCCCTAAGTCTTTGATTCATTTTGCTTTGACTTTTGTGCGGGTGAAAGATACAGATCTAATTTCATTATTCTACATATGGATATCCAGTTTTCCCAGCACCAAATCATACATGCATGGAATTTGATTTTAATCCCCATTCCCCTTTCACCCACAGCTTTCCCTTTCCTAGTCTCCTTCCTTTACTGATCTTCCTATCACTCCTTTATTTATTTATTTTTGATGTGTACTTTCTACATATACATAAAGATGAAATTTCCTGTCATATATTTATAGAGATACCTAACATAGTTTTGTTAAATTCATTCCATATTTCCTCCTCTTTCCTGTCCCTCTTTCCTAATCTTCAATCTCTTTCTTCTATTCCACTGATCTTCCCAATATCTATGTGATATCTGAATCCCACCCCCAGCCCACCTTCTTTCCCTTATTTTGCTCTAGCTTTGACTATGAAAGAAAACATTCAACCCTTGATTAGCTGAGTCTGGCTTATTTAGCTTAGCATGATCTTCTCCACTTCCATCCATTTACCAGAAAATGCCATTACTTCATTGTTTTTATGGTTGTGTAAAACTCCATTGAGTATATATATACCACATTTTCTTGATCCATTCATCTATTAATGGGCATCCAGGATGCTTCCATGATCTGTCTATTGTGAATTGTGCTATTATAAACTGTGTCCCTATAGGATGTTCATTTTAGGTCTTTGGATAAATACCAAGGAGTGGGATAGCTGGGTCATATGGTGGTTCCATTCCTAGTTTTTCTGAGGAATCTCTTTACTGTTTTCTAGAGTAGTTGAACTAATTTGCAGTCCCACCAACAATGTGTCAGAGTATCTTACCTCCCACAACTTCACCAGCATTTATTATTGTTTGTATTCTTGATAATTGCCATATTCACTGGGGTGAGATGAAATCTTAGTGTAGTTTTGATTTGCATTTCCCTGCTTGCTAGGAACGTTGAACATTATCTCATATACTTGTTGACGTTTGTTTTTTCTTTTGAGAGGTGTCTATTTAGTTCTTTTGCCCATTGATGGATTTGGTTATTTGTTTTTTTGGTGATAAGTTTTTCAAATTCTTTATATGTTCTGGATATGGATCCCCTATCAGAGGAGCAGCTGGCAGAGATTTTTTTCCCATTCTCTAAGCTCTGTCTTCATGCTCTTAATCATTTCCTTAACTGTGCAGAAGCCTTTTAATTTGATGGCATCTCATTTATTGATTCTTGGTTTTTATGCTTTGGGCTTTAGGGATCTCATTAAGGAAGTTATATGATGAAATGTTGACCTTGTGTTTTCTTTCAGCAATTGCAAAGTTTCTGGCTTTAATTCCTAAGTCTTTGAATCATTTTGATTTGACTTTTGTGCAGGGTGAAAGACACAGATCTAATTTCATTATTCTACATATGTATATCCAGTTTTCCCAGTACTACTTGTTTAAAAAGCTGTTTTTTCTTTCAGATGACTACATGTGAGTTTGTCTTTGTTCCTTCTATTCTATTCCGTTGGCATTCATATCTGTTTTGATGTCAATACCACATTGTTTTTTACAAAGCTCTGTGGTATAATTTGAGATTGGGTATTATGATGCCTCCTGCATTATTCTTCTTTGGCTATTCTAGGTCTCTCATTCTTCCGAGTGAATTTAAGGACTATTTTTCTCTAATTCTGTGAAAAGTGTCATTGGTATTTTGATGGGGATTGCTTTGAATCTGATTATTGCTTTTAGTAGTATGTGCATTTTGACAATATTAATTCTGTCTATCCAAGAGCATGGGAGTTCTTTTCATCTTCTAAGATCTTCTTTAATTTCTTTCTTCAGTGTTCTGTAACTTTTACTGTAGACATCTTCTACCTCCTTGGTTAGATTAAGACCCAAGTTTGTTTGTTTGAGTTTATTGTGAAAGGGATGGTTTTCCTGATTTCTTTCTCAGCAGAATCACTGTTGAAGTATAGAAAGGGTATTGATTCTGAGTGTTGATCCTATATTCTGCTACTTTGCTAAGTTCATTTATCAGCTCTAGAAGTCTTCTCATGGAGGTATTCTTGGGGGGAGTGTCTTCTAGGTATAGTATCATGTAATCAACAGAGATAGTTTGACTTCTTTTCCTATTTGTATCCCATTCATTTCCTTCTCTTGTCTGATTGCTCTGGCTAGAGCTTCAAAAAAGACATTGAATAGATGTGGTGATACACCTCTATTCAACAAGTGCACATCCTTGTCTGGTTTCTGATTTTAGAGGAAGTACTTTCAGTTTTTCTCCATTCACTATGATGTTGGCTTTGGGTTTGTCATATATAGCCTTTATAATGTTGAGGCAATTTCCTTCTATCCCTAGTTTCTCTAATGTTTTTAACATGAATGTGTGTTGGATTTTTATCAAAGGATTTTTCTGCATTTATTGAGATAATCATATGATGGTTGTTTTTAATTCTACTTAAGTGGTGAATTACATTGATTAATTTGCATATGTCGAATCAACCCTGCATTCTAGGGATGAAGCCCACTTGTATTATCTTCTTAATGTGTTTTGAATGTGTTTTCCTAATATTTTACTATGGAATTTTTGCATCTGTGTTCATCAGGGGATATGGTATGCAGTTTTATATCCTTAATGTGTCTTCATCTGATTTTGGCAGTTAATTATACTGGCCTCCTAGAATGAATTTATAGGTGTTCCCTTCCTTTCAACTTCATGGAATAACTTGAAAAAGATTAGTGTTAGTTTTTCTTTAAAGATCTGATAAAACTCAGCTGAGAATCCATCAGGTCCTGGGCTTTTGTTGTTGTTCTTGTTGAAAGGGTTTTAATTGCTGTTTCAATTTCATTGATATTGATCATTTAGGTTTTCTATAGCTTCCTACTGAACTACTATTTGCAATATTTTTGATGCATCAGTTTTTCCCCTCTGGTCAATATTCCCAGAAAATTGTCATTGCATTTGAGAACATTGAAGCAAAAGGAAAAGAGATGTAAATTCAAATTAGATAAGTGTTCAAGTGACTGACAGCTCAGATGACATGACACATGGGAGACCTTCTCTCCCCTTATTCAGCTCCCACTGTTATTTCTGCTTATTAATTCATGGACTCACTTTTCACTTTCACCAGGCCCATCAATTCTCTCATTATAGTGATGGTTTCAATCCTCAGAGAAGCTTACTGATATTTAACATAGTACTAAACAAAATAAGAATAAATGATCATTTTAATTAAACATACAATAATTTTAAATTCATACAGTATTAAATCTATTAATATGATTTTCCAATATATCAAATACATGAAATCAATCTGGACACAATAGTTTTCAAAAAAGTGAAAATCATACACAGAAAAAAAATCTGTATTCTTTTTCAAATCACAGTGTGCTTTGCTCCTCTGCCTCAGAAGGCAACATCTCAGAATTCTTTTCTCTATGTTCTCTCTAACTTCTTTTCCTTTATTCATCTTTGACCTACTCCAAAGTGTTTTTCTTTCTTTTTTTGGGGGGGGGGAGGGTACTGGGGATTGAACTCAGGGGCACTGGACCACTGAGCCACATCCCCAGCCCTGTTTTCTATTTTATTTAGAGACAGTTGCTTAGCACTTCGCTTTTGCTGAGGCCAGTTTTGAACTTGCGATCCTCCTGCTTCAGCCTCCTTAGCTGCTGGGATTACAGGTATGAACCTCTAATGTGCTTTCTGTTGATGAATTCTACCCAACACCTTGTCATAAGGATCACCACTGCCCTCCATTTCCCCCATGTATTCGGGAATTCAATCCACATCTTCTGTAAATCCATCATTTCCTCTTCTAAGCAAATTTATTTTCTTAAATACACTTTCCCTCTTCCATTGTCTCTTGTCTTTCTAATCCTAGGGTCTTCCACCTCTGCCTCATTCCTGGCTCTTCTCCACCTTTTAGTAGTTGAATGTCCTCAGGATCAAGTTGAAGTCTTTTTCTCCCTCCACACTGTCTCCCCATTAGACCACTTCCATCACTGGACTTCCAGTTGCCAGTGAGGAGCTATCAGACATTGTATTTCTCGTAAATTGCAAACTTATATATCCAATGGACATTTGCATTTGGTTGCCTATAAGTCAACTTACAGAAGATGTCTCTGCTTTCACATTTCTCTCCTAGCATGCTGCATCTACCTTCCACTGAGAGAATCTCATTGTTTTTTTAAATTACTTTTTTATTTGTTCT
>PVHX01010446.1:0-70050 GCA_004024805.1 Geosciurus inauris
TAATTTTGTGCAAAGTTAGAAAAATTATGATTGTAATAATTTTTTTTTCTATTTGCCTCAACAAATATTTTCAGTGAATAGTGTGTACAGCTTCTGAAAATTTGTTTTTTTTCTGTTATGTTTGATAACATGTATTTAAATGCAACTTTTGAGAAAAATAAATAAAAATTAAAATTAAAAAAAATAAAAAATAAAAAAATAAATAAAAATAAAAAAAAAAAAAGGTATTATAAACTAAAAATTAGATCTGAAAATTGAAGAAGAGAGACAAAAGTATATGGATAACATAAAGAGCACTCATACATGAATACTCTTCTTATCATCATTCAGGGAAAAGGTGAAGAGGTAACATTTGAAGAGATAATGACCAAGAATTTTTCAGAATTAGTAAAAGACATACTTATAAAACAAGAACCAAAATATTTCAAACAGGATTTTAAAAAGTAAAACACACATACACAGCAGATACAAATATTTTTAAAAATTATCTACAAGACAAAACAAAAACCAATTATTTCCCTCAATAGCAAACTTTAAGAACAATACCAAGAACCAAATCAGTTAAAGAATATGTGCAAAATCATTGGAAAAATCAAGACATTCCTAAATTATTATGAATCTAGAAAACTAGTTTTTAAAGAATGATGCCATTCATTATTTATTCTTTTATCTTTTTAAAATTTATTTTTAACTACAAATAAAATTTGTAAATATTTCTTGTGTACAACATATTGTTCTGAATTGAACAAACTAAATATAAGTTAGAAAAATAAAGATTGACAAAATTTATCAACAATAAACAATTCCTAAAAAGATTTGTTGAAAGTTACACTAAAACCAGTTAAATTATAAAAGCATACTGGAATAAGAAATAGATAGCAGAGAAAATACCTCTTATAAATCATAGCAACGAAAAAAGTATGTGGCATGTGGCCAATCTGATCAGCTACAGTTGGCATTTGCCTTTTATAGACATGGTCTGATAAGCTGCAGCCTATAATTGCTAAGGCTTACTGCTATGATTGGTTGAGACTCAGTTGATTGATTTTAAGAATATGCTTTAAAGTTAGACTTATGCATCATCTATGTGACAGATCACTGTGTATGGAAGCTTTTGGGGGCCAAACTTATACATACAGAGTGTGATTTAGGCTACACTTATTTTAGCCAACAATTCCCCTTATTGGCTCATCATGTCAGCCTGGAGAGACTGACCAAAACCATAAGCATACATACCTTTTGCAAATATCACAATGAAGCTGCTTGATCAAACCACTTTCACAATATCAAAGTATCCAGATGACTCTTTAGTTTTATGCTTTGTATTTATTGTAACCATAATGAGACTATTCAATACACAAAGGAAAGTTACATATGTCAAGTGAGTATAACACAATTCTGACCCAAGAGAAAAAAGAGGCTGAAATATGTTTTTATAACAGAAGACTCAGAGGAGCATAAGAAACCAAATATCTAACAATTTGAAGTTAAGGTATTAGAGTAGTTGAAGGACATCTGAGCTGGAATGGTCACAGGCTTCCTTTGCTGTACAATGATGATTGTAGACCATGAGATGCTAGCTATAATGCATTGTTGGCCTAGGAAGTTGTCATCTTTATAATTAATCTAGTGACACAAGTCATAGTGATCTGAAGATCCATTAAAGGAAATGTAAAAATTAAGAATCTCTGGAATAGCCAAATTTGCCATCCATAATTCAGCATGCTTGAAAACCAGTTGTGGATACTGCCCGGAACACATTACATGTCACATTCCCTAGAGAAGTTGATATATGTTGTACAGAGTTCAGAGAAAGAGCAGTAGCAGCCACCTTTTAAATTTAATTCTCTGTAGTATTAAAATAAGGCAAATGCTAAATACAGCAATGTTTTGTGCAGCACTGTGTGCAAGCCTCACGATATGTCAATAATATTTTTGTTGGATATAAAATAGTCCCATCCATTTGTTGGAGAGTAGTGTACTCATCATATCTATAAAAGGTTATCAGCTATAAAGGCCAAAATTTTACTCTTCTTATTAATTAGCTTTAAATTTCATACAACTAACATACCATGACTGTAAAGGATAATTCTCCCAGTGCCCCACTAGAAACTTTACTCAGTGGAAACCAGTTACTCTTCATCTATTTCAAAATGGAGACTAATTTCAGTTATTGATTGCTTTGACCTTTGGTTAAGGGAAATATTTTAGGAACTTTTAGGGAAACATTTGAAGTGTGGAGTAAGACAAGACAAATAATAAGATTCAATCTAGGGAAGAGGCAGAAGATATCAGGTGAATTTTTGAAATGCCCATTATAGACCCTTGGGAGCTAGAAAGAAGGGCCAATTTGTGGCATGAGATACAGGGTCAGTTTTATCTGTTTGCCTATAAATCTTAATAATTTCTAACCAATATCCAAAGGGAAAACTGTTCTTAAGTGGACTGCCTATCACATTTATAAGGGTGCATAATCACATCCAGTGGCAAGAGACTTTACTGGGTTTAAACTAGTGACATTGTAAAAGAAATTTCCACTATCCACACAAGTAGTTTCCCATTCTCAAATATATGTTGCCTGGAAGCATGGTATAACTCATGCAGGCATCACTTTGATAGGTATTCAATATCTAGTATCTGCTAGACTACTAATTGGAAAGATTATAACATTACTTCTAGTGAGTGTGGGAAAGCAATATGTGGTGATGTTTAACATACCAATGATAGCTTTCCACTCTTCTTTGGGATTTCAGGGTACCTCTCACCAATCATCTCAACAATATTTTTCATAATTTAGATAGTCTTTCCTATTCCATAATGAGTTGTGAAGTGCAAGGCTTTTAACAATGGAAACTTTCAGTATTTGTAGACAGACTGCATGGCTGTCTGTCTCGTAGGAAAACTTTCAAATAATTCACTCCTACTGTTAACCAACTTGATCAAAGAAAATGTTCTTCTCGCAAGATTTATCTTCCACAAACCTTCTATAGCTTTCTTATCCATGTACTTTCCCCCTGTACTCTTCTCGTTCCAGAAAAATATAGTCATTCTTTTTTAAGACAAATTATTTTTCCTTCAATAAAACATGGTGCATGCCTTTTGCCTTTCCTTACAAAATTACATCTTACCTTCCCCCATACCTGCATGTCAAATTTCTACTTTATGATTTATAGTAAATTTAGCTGCATACACTAATAAAATCAAAATAGTGATTTTTGTTTGTTTGTTAGGTGCCAGAATTGAACCTGGGAGTGCTTAACAACTGAACCACATCCTCAGCCCTTTGTTTTAAATTTTATTTTGAGACAGGATCTTCTTAAATTTCTTAGAGCCTGGGTAAGTAGCTGAGGCTGGCTTTGAACTTGCAATTTTCCTGACTCAGCCTTTCAAGTTGCTGGGATTACAGGATGAACCACCATACCTAACTATTTATAGCAGTCTTAATATACAGTGAGCAACAATTAAAAAATGTATCCCATTCTTTTTGTGTTTTTGTTTTATTTTTCCATTTCTACTTTATCATGCAAATAAGTAATTTAATCTAAATTAAAACTTCTCCACTTTTACTAAGGTTCACTCATTTCTATTTCTGATCCAGTCAACCAGGCCAAACCATTAAAGAAAAACTGAAACCAGTTCATTTTAAAAGTTTCTAGGACCAAGAAGCATCAGAGCCAAAGAAGAGTCCAAATATTTCATCCTGCCACTTATATAAATTATAGTTATAGCTAGGGGGAAAAAAGAAGAAGTGATATACAGACATACAGAAACAACCTGTTTGGCTACAGTTGACAGTCACCTTATATAGTTATGTTTTTGCAGCTCCCACCTCAGTTTGGCTATATGTGCAGCTGCTGTGATTGGCTGAGACTCAGTTGCTTGTTTACCAGTTACACATCTAATTTATATTACAGTTGTTTTTAAATCAGACTAGGACACAGTTCACTTTATACAGTGGCTCCTTTGCACCAAAGTTGTCAATGAAGTAGAGAGGCAGGCTTAAGACAAATTTAGTTTAGTTCAAAAGGTTATAAATATTTATACACAGTCATGTACCAAACAAGGATGTTTCCAGGATAGACTACGTATTCAGTGATAGTTCCATAAGATTAGAGTGGATGTGAAAATTTTCCATTGCCTTGCGATGGGACAGCTGTTAGAATGCCAGAGCACAACAAATCATTTATGAGTTTGTGGTGATATTGTTATAAACAAACCTACTGTGCTGCCAGAGACATAAAAGTATAAACAGCACATAGAGTTATGCAACAGTAACACAATGCTTGATAATACATGGCTATGTTACTGATTTATGTGTCTACTATTCTATAATTTTATCATTATTTTAGAGTATACTCATAAAAAGTTTGATTATAAAATGGTCCCAGGCAGGTCCTTCAGGAAGTATTCCTGAAGAATACCTGTTGTTATCAGGAGATGACAGTAGCATATATTATTTCCTCTGGAGACCTTCCAGCATAAGTACACTCTGCCATGCTAGTACAATGACAAAATTGCTTAGCAGCACATTTCTCATTATGTATTGTAATAAAGTGATATAATACTCTACATGAGTGTGTGTGTGTGTGTGTGTGTGTGTGTGTATACATACAGATACCCACATACAGACATACACTTGGGGAGAATTCAAAAAGTTAAAACGTACCTAAAACTAGAAAGCAAGAAAAATTGATCAGTAATATAATCTTAAACAAGTATTTAAATCTAAACAAATATTCTGTCCAAAATCATGGTAGTAATATTCAATGATTGGATCATAATATGCCAGCCTTTAATAGTAATGACAGGTATCAAAATATGCCAATAAGTTATCCTATATATCCACTCACTTGTTTATGAAGTTAAATAGACTATCAAAAATTTTCAAAATTAAAAAGAACCAAAATATTATAAACAGAAAATACATATTGCAAATTATTCTGGGAGGAAATATAGGGAATAAAAGTGTAATTTAAAAAGAATATCAGAAGCCAGATGTAATGGTGCTCGAGTGATGTGGCTTGGGAGGCTGAGTTAGGAGGATCATGAATTCAAAACCAGCCTCAGCAAAAGCAAGGCACTAAGCAACTCAGTGAGACCCTGTCTCTAAATTAAATACAAAATTGGCCTGAGGATGTGACTCAGTGGCTGAGTGCCCTGAGTTCAATTCCCAGTACCCCTCACCCCAAAAAAATAATACTAGAAGAGAGAAGAAATACAATGCTAGAGCATATTTCAAAAAAAATTACAAAAGAAATTTTACCAAATTTCAGGAATAGACACATAAATTTAAAAGCATAGAAATACTCAGAACACTCACCCCCTTTAATAGTCAATTAACCAACATTAGACCAGAAAAAAAATGAATTAAAATTTGCAGGTCATCTTACATTCATGAACATATATACAAAGTGTTTAGGTAATGCATTAGAAAATGGAATCGTGCTATGTTTGAAAATCAAAACATCATAGCTAAGTTAGTTTTATTCACTATACAAAAGCATGGATTAACATTTAATGAGCTATTAATGTGGAGTTTCTATGATGTGATTAAAGAGAAAAACTATAAGCAAGTGAATAAGAACCAAATCATATCCCATAAAAATTTTATGTATCAAAATCATGAATAAGAATTCATGTCAGGATTGTTTACAATACAAGAAACTGAAAAAGGCCCAAAGGTCCAAAAATAGAATATTAAAAAAATTAGGTATATTAAAATTAATTGTAGGAATGTAAATGAATGAGCCACAATCATAGAGATCAAAATGTATCAGTATCATAAATATGAATGGTTTACCAATATTATGGGAAAATGTATTCAGTATGTACAAATTGTATAAATACCAAAAGTATACAAAACCAAGGAAACATATTTATGTAACTACAGCCAATCATCATTTTTTTAAGAATTCTGTGCTTGCAAATTTACCTACTTTGCTAAAATTCATATAATCTCCAAATCAATACTCGGAGCATTCATTCACATGCTCAGAACAGTGAAAATTTACAGTGGCTGAGGCACATGTTACCAGCTGAGGTGCAAAAAAGTCAGGCTCTTTTTGTCTCAGCTCTGAAATAAAGATAACCAGAGAATGGAAAAATTACTGCAATTCATTATGATTCCCATAATGAAGGGAATGCAGAATAAACTCCACCCTGGTTAGCTTAAGTTTCTGTGAATTGTGTTATTTGGAGAATGAAAGAGAAGATTTACATATTCAGTATGCCTCTTATACAGGAAAATAAAGATTCCACAGAGTAACAGTATTTAGAAAGAAAGGTGAATTTTAGGTTTATGTCCATCTTTGTAGTGACTGAGAGATATTAAGTTTACCACCATCTACAATATGGAGACTTGATATTTAATTTTTAAATATTAAAGAACAGAATGAAATGGTATACTAATTCAAATAACTGAAAATCACCGAATTGTATATCTTTGTAATATTTTATAAATATGACAATCTTTGTTTTAACAAATGGTCAATTTGTGAAATATTATGATGTTATGGGATTGTATCGGTTCTCCTTGACTTCATATGGAGTTATATACTTATTAATCCATCATAAATTTAAAATAAGTGGAAAAAGATTTAATACACATAACCTAGCAAACATCAGAGCTTAGCAACAAAGCACTGTGGAATATTGATTGTTTACCCTGGTGTCTCTGCAGCAGAGTAGGAGTTCAACTGGCTGTGACCCAGAACCATGAGACAGTATGATACCACATATGATTAGCCCAAGAAAACAAAATTCAAAACCTGGGATACAGTTTCTACCAAATGTGTATAGGCTGTGCACCACTGGGAAGGAGAAAAAAATGTAAATTGAAACATCTTAACTCAGGAAATATTTCTATCCTATACCTGCTGACTTTCCATTCACAAAAGAGGAAAATATTGCTTGTTGAACCCATCTACCCATAATGAGGTAGGTACTATGGCATTTGACTGTTTATATTGTTAAATATATGTGTACACTTAATAGAAAAATAAGTTTCTGTTGAAAATTGTTGGGCGTAATAACAATGACAAAAATATTTTTAAACAAATTGAGATATTCAATGCAATAAATGTGATTTCACATTAAATGTTAATGCAAGAATATCTTTTAAAAATTATTTTAGTGTAATTTTTTATTATATAAAGTAAATATTTCTTCATCACAAGTAAAAGCTAGGAGATAAATTGAAACTATCCAGAAAAAAATACTTTTTTGCAGTTTTTTTCAAAGTATATAGATAAAAAATTATATAATCCATTGAGAGATTTGATAATTAGGTTAAAGGCCTTCTGTGCCTCCAGACATAATTGATGTTGCCCAGCATTTTTTAAAAATCATCTGTAATCCCTACATATAATGGCTTAATTTATTTTTATCAAAGTGCTTTTATGTAGAGCAACACATTTATCATACATACTTGAAGAATTTTGATTTGAATTGAATGAAGCATATATATTACATTGGCTCTTTTTTAAATTATCTGAAATTTGGAAACAAAAGCAATTGTTACAGTCTTGGAAAATATTACTTTAGCAATATGACATCATTTAATGTTTTTCATTTATATTCAATTAAGCTGTGATCTATGGTTTCTGAAAGATATAAAGTCAAAGCAATTTACATAATTTTGGTATTTTAATGTAATATATCTTGTTACTTACAGCTGAGATTGTCACATTTGTCATCTCATTAATTCTTATATCCTTATATAACCCTTTGAGTATTTCTTGTAGGCAAAAATCTTCCCTTTGTCCTCATAGTTACTGTATCCTTTCCAAGCCTACTCTGTATGTCCACAGTTCACCATCTTATGGTGAAATGCCAGAAAAATACCATTAGACCAATCTTGGCAGGGGACTCAGTCACTTGCTAAGCCCTAATTCTCACTTCATTAAGGGGTATTTCCTTATTGATACACTATCACTAGGTATGACTATCACTAGGTATGCCATACAAATTTTCAAGAAATAAATTACATTGCAAAATAATAATGAAAGAATGCATGAGAAAATTAGCAGGTCTGATATATATTCTAGTCACAAAATAGTTGAACTCCTACTCAGTTTTTCTAATGAGAAAGGAAAATTATTGTTATAGACCATCCTAGCAAAAGAGGGACAAATGAGGACTCAACTTTATCCACAGAAACTGACCATAAAGTAATCCATTTTCTAACGTTGGGGGAGGCAGAAATTCTTCACTCTGTAGATTTTGAAGAAATGTTGGAAAACAACAACACAGAACATAACATGTGATAACTAAATTTGACATATTATTATTTTCACTAGAGTATGAAAAGGAGGAAACATGTTTTTCAAATGTTGATATCTTGGAATTCTATTTCTTCACCTTTTAAAACAATCCAACATCATTAATATGAGCCATGGAAGAAGAGAAATCTTCAAAATGTTGTCAAGAATTCAATTCAACTACCTCATTATCTCACTCATGTGGAATCTAAAATATTGATCTCATAAATACAAAGTAGAATGGTGGTTACTAGAATTGTTGTGGTGGCATACACCTGCAATCCCAGAGACGTTGTTTGGCAAGGACAGGAGGATTGCAAATCCAAGGCTAACCTGGGCAACTAGCATGACCCTGTGTCAAAATTAAGTAAATAAATAGGAAATAAATAAATAAATAAGAAGGGTTAAGGATGTCCCTCAGGGGTAAAGTGCCCCTGGGTCCAATACCCAGTACACAATATACTTCCCCCAGGGGAAAGAAAAAAAAAAAGATAATAGTGGTTACCAGAGAGTGGGTGGTTAGGAAAGAGTTGAGAAGATGTTGGTCAATAGATGCATAATTATAGTTAGGAAGAAAATGTTAAAGAAACCTATTATATAGCAAGGTCACTATAGTTAATGATACTACATTATATGATTAGAAAATTCAAAGAGTGGATGTTAAGTGATCTTAGCACAAAATATACAACTATGTAAGTTAATGAATGAAAAAAGAAAAGATACACACACACACAATGATGTTTTAATCAGCCATAAAGAGAATGAAATTATGGCCTTTGCTGGTAAAAGGATGGAAATGGAGAACATTATTTTAAGTGAAATAAGCCTGACTCAGAAATCACGGATCAAATGCTGACTCAGAAATCACAGATCAAATTAGAGCAAAATAAAGGGCAGGGGCAGGAGTGAATCTCAGGAAAATAGCAGGAAGATTAGCGGATTAAAAGAAGGAGATGGAGGGGGAGAGAGAAGGAATGGGAAATGGAAGGCAATGCAGAATTAATTTGATACAATTACGCTATGTACATATATGAATATACCACAGTGAATTCCATCTTTATGTATACTTATAAAGTACCAATTTAACAAAAATGGTAAATAAATAGAAGGAAGATCAGTACAGTAGAGGAAAGCAAATAGGGGGAGGGAGGAGGGGAGGGAAAGAAGCAGCACTGGGAATTGAAATGGAGCAAAATAAATTTATGTTCATGCATTATTATATCAAAATGAACACAACTATTATGTATAACAATAATGCACTAATAAAAGCATCTTACAAAAGAACTGGTGTTATTTCTGTTTTTTTTTTTCCTGACCAGCAAAGATAAAAAATAAGGATACATACAAGGGATACATACTATGTTCATCTGAATCCTCAGGGCCTCTCTTATGTTTTCAATGCACACATGAAGCTCACAGAGCCTAGCAATCTATATGACATTGTGGAATTCACCAGTAGAATAGATTGTAACCAGCTCATTTGTTATCATGTGTTAGATAGTGGTTGGAGCCTGGATGGAGATACATAGCACACAAAGGTCTGTGTTATTACAAACTAAAAAATTTCTACACTTCACTGTTGAATAATCAAGTTCAACTTCTTATAGCATTAATTAATAACTTGAAATTTCTCTGTGTCAAGTCTAGTCATGGCCCACCTCACCCTCTACAATGTGGCCTATTTCAACACTCTTATCTACAATCAACTCCTTCAAATAGTCTAACAAGGAAGCTTTCTGACAATTCTTCAAGCATAAAATTTTTTCTTCATTAAAATTTTCACACATAATAATTATTTAAGCATTTTACTTATGTTAGTTATGTAGGAAAATAAAATAGTTTGTTTATTTTTATAATAGCACTTATTCACAATTTTATTTCATGATTAAATCTCTGTCATGATTTGATCCTTTGGAGACTTTTGTATATACTATAGATGTTTCAGTCAACATGGTTGTAATTGATCTTTTTACAAACTTTCTTTCTTTGTTCTTTTTAGTTATAATGACAGTAGAATGTATTTTGACATATCATACATACATAGTAATTTATTTTTTCTCATGTCAATTTGCACTTGCCATATAGATTTATCCATTTTTATTTTACTTCTTGACTATTTTCATTAGAATAATGAATCTCTGTCACTTAAAGTTATATTCTTGCTACTTATCTTTGATAGTATATCAAAGTTAACAATATATAACACTTAGACAATGTCAATACAAATTTATATATTCAAAGGTAATATGAGCAAAATTTATATTTCACATAAGTATAAATGCAAGATTTTAAGTTTGGAAATATCCTACATTTTATGTGTACTGTCTGCTTCTTAAAAAAAAAAAAATTGCTAGCCGGGCGCGATGGCGCGTGCCTATAATCCCAGCACTTTGGGAGGCTCAGACAGGAGAATCGCGAGTTCAAAGCCCCCTTCAGCAACTGTGAGGTGTTAAGCAATTCAGTGAGACACTGTCTCTAAATAAAACACAAAAGAGGGCTGGGGATGTGGCTCAGTGGTCCAGAACCTCTGAGTTCAATTGCCAGTACAAAAAAAAAAAAAAAAAAAATGCTAACTGTAATTATCTCTAGCTGTACAAATAAATACTTCACTGAATGTTCTGTGCCACTTGATTCAATTTTATTCTTGTAATGGAAGAGCTCATATGATTCCACCCTGGTTCAAAGTTACTATATTAAAATCAAATCACATCTTTTAGGTAATATTTATCCCGGATCTATTTCTTCTGCCTTGGGAACACTGATGGTTCCTTTCATTCAGTTTTCTTAGATAAAGTGTTACCACCTTGACTGAAGATGCTTAGGGCTTGCTTCTCATTTCAGGCTGTGTAGTTATAAAATACTACTCCTAATCACTTCATGCCATCCTTCTCATCCTAGAGATCTCAAAAACAAACCAAGAAAGAATAAATCCTTAATCTATCAAATAGCAAAGACATTTTCAACTGAATTCTACGTCCTAAAATTGGATAATTTGTTTTAGAATGAACTAGTGGCATAATGGCTCTCTTAACCATGCTCTTGTTTCCTGAACCAACACAATTTTTTTTTCTGAAGCCAAACTTCTATCTCTAGAAAATTAACATTTAAAATTAACTTAACATTTTCACTATTATAGAGAATAATGAGAAGGAAGAGTTAATAAATGCCATTTCCAGATGTTCTGATACCATCTTAGCCTCCTGTGGAGGATTTTGATCATAACTCATTGCCCATGTAGCACCCAAAGTCTTTTCTCAAGTTTGACAGGCAATGAATATAACAAAGCAGTAGCTATCTAAAAAGACTTGGGAAAAAAAGGGTCTGCAATTTTTATAGGCATTATTACCCACTTTTTTTGTTTGTTTGGTACCGGAGATTGAACTCAGGGGCACTCGACCACTGAGCCACATCCCCAGCCCTATTTTGTGTTTTATGTAGAGACAGGGTCTCACTGAGTTGCTTAGCCCCTCGCCATTGCTGAGGCTGGCTTTGAACTTGCAATTCTCCTGTCTCAGCCTCCCTAAGTGCTGGGATTACAGGCTTGCGCCACCGCGCCGGCTATTATTACCCACTTTTATTTCAATACTTGAATTGTCACACCAGTAGGGGCCTTTCCTTCTTCAGAGACATTTTTCTGTATTAACACTCATCTAACTTTACCAGTTGGAATCGGTTTAGCCAACTTCTAATTTGTTTCACACACCACTCAGGATTCTGCCCAATGCAACTGCCAGAATATGAGTGAACCAGTCTCAAGTTACCATCTGTTTCCTCAGAATATCCCTAGGGCTCCCTGCACTAGCCTTTATACCATGATATAGGCACCCTACCTGTGGAAGTACAGAGAGGAACAGAATGAGGATTAAATAAGAAGGCTTTGACAGCAGCATAGTTCCAGTAAGAGTGAGACCAGGCCATTGGTCAGTTCTTGGGGTTAAAAAAAAAAAAGTTACCAGTTGGAAGAAGCCCACATTTCAACAAAATGGCCTTTTCTTATTAGCCTTATTATCAACTATTTTCTGGAAGCATGTGACAGGAATTACAGCCTCAATGTAACCACTTTAATGGGTCCTGATAGGCAGCTTCTGGCGTTACCAGGCAAAGATTTTCCCGTAGCAGCAGATCTGTGAAGAGCATTTCCATGGCTGGAAATGCTGGCTCAATCATTCTGCAAAAGCAACATTTGGTGTAGGTCAGCTAAAATATCCATATTGCTGTACAACATGGTTATTTTACCATTGGATCAAACATTTGAAACTACTAATGTCAGTTCCCAGAAGCAGTCTATACGACACTTTTCCTGAATGACCTCCCTCCTCTCTGGCTGCTCCATATGTGTGTCATTTGCTTATTCATGTACTTCAACTCAGCTTTCAAATATTTCAGTTTCTTAAATATAGGTTAAAGTCCTGTTTTTATCACAGTGAATATTCCTTCCACAAGGTGATTCATCCACATCAATGATTTCAGTTTCTACAGGGGATTTTTATTTCTTTCTTTTGATCTTCACATTTTTTTACTGGTGCATTTTAGTTGTACATAATAGTAGGATTTATTGTTACTTATTAGTATATTAGTAATATAAAAATAACCCTCCATAGAATCCCTCTTCTTCCCTTCCTCACATTCCTGTTCTCCTTTCTCTATTCAAGTTTACATATCTAATTCAGATATCTACTCTGAACTTTAGGCTCATACATCCAGCTACTCCTTGACATCTCATCAATATTGAAACATACTTCAAAGCTAACTAATCAATTCTAAACCACAGATTTTTCAGCCTTCCAAAACTAATAGATTATTCCTTCCAGGACTACAACAAATGGTAACACCATGCTGCCAATATCATGAGCAAAAGTCATCCATGTCACATTCCTCTCTCTCATACCCATATATATCTTCACTTATTACTAAATTTGGTGGAATTTACAACATAAAGATCCTTAGTTTTTGTCCACATTCTTGTCCTCTTCATCTATATAATGCCATTTATTTTTTTAACTTAATATGAACTTGATTTGCTCATGAGGTCTTACTCTGCTGTTTCAAACTGTATACAAATTCTAGTGAATCTTCAAATTATTCTTTAAATGTATAAATTTAGATTGCCTTCTAGCCATAGTTGTTTAATTTTTTTCTCTCTCTCATTATACCATATTCTTAAATATGCTGTAAATAGTTTTCTACATATATATATAATAGTTATTTCCAATATATAACCAACTGCTTAGGTTTATAATACTAAACAAATAATCAATCATATTAATAAATTTCCATATTAATGTCACTGAACTATAAAAACAAAAGTAAAAATAGAAGCAAAATAATCTGCCCTTAAGACATAATTCACAAATTTTTGCTAGTTTCGATGCTTTTTTTGTAAATGATAGAAATTATGAATAATCACAAAAACTAAATTTTGTAGACAAATAAGAAATTTTTTCATACTTTTATTGGTTCATTGTAATTGTATATAATGGTGGGATTCATTATTACATATTCATGTATCTACATAATTAAACAACATAGTTGGCCAATATCATTCCCCAGCATTTGCCATTTTCCTTCCTCTGGTCTTTTTTCTTAACTCCACTGATCTCCCTTCAATCTTCATAAGATCCCCTCCTACAATGTTGTTTTTTTTTTTTTTTCCATTTTCCTCTCTAACTTCCACATATAACTGAAAACCTATGACACTCAACTTTCTGAGTTTGGCTTATTTTGCCTTAACACAATGTTTTTAAGTTCCATCCAATTTTCTTCAAATAACATAATTTCATTCTTCCATATGATAGAATAAACTCCATTGTATATATACACCACATTATCCATTTTTCCATCCATTGACACTTAGGCTGATTCCATAGTTTGTCTATTTTGAATTGTGCTGCTATCAACATGGTATGCTTGTATTGTTATCATGTATAGACTTTTTTTTTTGGTACCAAGGATTGAACTCAGGGATACTCAACCACTGAGCCACATCCTCAACCTTATTTTGTGTTTTATGTAGAGACAGGGTCTCACTGAGTTGCTTACTTCCTTGCCCTTTCTGTGGCTGGCTTTGAACTTGAGATTCTCCTGTCTCAGCCTCCCAAAATGCTGGGGTTACAGGCTGCACCACCGTGCCCGGCTTGACTTTAATTCTTTAGGCTAGATACTGATGTTCAGTACAGTTGGATCATATGGTGCTTCTATTCCTAGTTTTTTGAGGAACCTCCGTATTGGTTGTACTAACTTATAATCTCACCAATAGTGTGAAAGTGTTCCTTTTTTCCAAAAAGTTCCCAGCATTTATTTTTTTTTCTATCCTTGATGCCTGCCATTCTAACTAGTATAAAATCAAATCTCTATAGTTTTGATTTGCACCTAACTGTTAACAATGTTGAATCTTTTATATTTCATATATTTGTTGCTCATTTGTATTTTTTCTTTTGAAAAGTGTCTATTTAGTTCATTTGTCTTCTTATTAATTGGGTTAATTTTTTGTTTTTTGTTTATTTTTAGTTCTTTATATATTCTGTATATTAATCTACTCTCAGAAGAGTAGATAGCCAAAATTTTCTCCCATTCTATGAATTCTTTCTTCACACAAAGTTTCTGTTTCTTTTGATACACAGAAACTTCTTAATTTGATGCTGTTTCATTTATTAAACATTGGCATTATATTCTAAGCTTTAGGGGTCCTATTGAGAAAGTCATTTTCTGTGCCTATAGTTAAGAGTGTTGACCCTGTTTTCTTCTATGAGTTGTTTAATTTCTAGTTTAATTCCTGGGTCTTGATCCATTTTGAGTTGAATTTTATGCAGGTTAAGATATAGGGATCTAGTCTTATTCTTCTACTTATGGATAACCAGTTTTCCTAGTACCATTTGTTAAAAAGACTGTTTTTCCTTCAGTGAATGTTTCTGGCACCTTTATCAAGATCAGATGACTCTATCTGTATGGATTTTCTCTCTGTCCTCTGTTCCATATCATTGGTATACGTGTCTTTCATGCAAGTACTGTGCAGTTTTTGTTATGATAGCTCTGTAGTATAATTTTAAGTCAAGTATTGTGATGCCTCAAGCATCTCAAGCATTTCTTTTCTTCTTCTTTTTTTTTTATTTTTTATTTTTCTGACTCAAAATTCCTTTGGCTATTCTGGGTCTTTATTCTTCCAAATGAATTTTAGGATTTTTTTCTCCCTCACTCTGGCAAGAATGTCACTGGTATTTTGATGGAGATTGCACTGATTCTGCATATTGCTTTTGGTAGTATAGCCATTTTAACAATGTTAATCCTGCCTATTTGTGAACATGGGAGATCTTTCCACTTTGTTGTCTTCAGTTTCTTTCTTCATTATTCTTTAGTTTTTATTGTAGAAATCTTTTCCTCCTTGGTTAGATTAATTCTTAGTTGTTTTTGTTTGTTTTGTTTTGAGGATATTTGTGAGTGGGATGGAATTGTTTTCCTGATTTATCAGAAGATTCATTATTGATGTACAGCAAAACTATTGATTTTTACATGTTGATTTTGTAACTTGCTACTTTGCTGAATATCTAGCATCTTCTAATGTAGCTGTTTGGATCTTCTAAGTATGGGATCAAGTCATCTGCAAACAGTGATAATCCAACTTATTCCTTTCCTATTTGTATTCCTTTTATTTTCTTCTCTTGTTTACTTGATTTCTCTAGAATATTTAGTACTGTATTGTATTGAATAAGAGTGAAAAGAATGGACACTCTTCTCTTGTTCTGGATTTTTAAAAAAATGTTTTCAGTTTTTCCCCATTCACTATTAAATTGGCTTTGGGGTTGTCACATATAGCCTTTATTGTGGTGAGGTAGGCTTTTTCTACCTTTAGTTTCTCCTGTATTTTAATTATTAATGGGTGCTGAATTTTCTCTGCCTCTATTGACATGAGTATGTAATTTTGTCTTTAATTTGTATGGGTGAATGACATTTGTTTATAAGTTTATGTTAAACCATCCTTGCATTGATGCAATAAAACAAATGTGGTTATGATGTGCAGTCTTCTTAATATGTTTTTGTATATGGTTTGCTAATACTTTGGTAAGAATTTTTGGATCTAAGTTCATTAGGGATATTGATCTTTAGTATTCTTTCCTTGATTTGTCCTTTTCTGGTTTTGGTATGAGAGTGATACTGGATTCATAGAATGAATTTGGAAGCACTCCCTCCCTTTCTATTTCATGGAATAATTTGAGGAACATTGGCATTAGTTCTTTTGTAAAGTTGATAGAATTCAGTATGTAATCTATCTAGCCATGAACTTTAATTTAGAGGGGCTTTTTATTACTGCTTTCCTCTCATCACTAGTTATTGGTCTGTTTAAGGTTTTTTGTGTTCTTTATTCAATTTTGTAGGTCATAAGTATATAGAAATGTAGGAATCTCTTTTAGGTTTTCCAATTTATTTAGTATAAGTTTTAAAAAGAGTCCCTAATTATCTCTGGATTTCTGTTTTGTCTGGAGTGATTTATCTTTATCCATCTTTAATTTTATTAGTTTGGCTCTTTTTCTACTAGTTGGAATAGGGGCTTATCAATCTCATTTATCTTTTCAAAGAACCAACTATGTCTCATTGATCATTTGTATTATTTGTTCATTCTCAGTTTCATTGATTTTGACTCTAATCCTAGACATTTCTTTCCTTCTACTATTTTTGGAAGTGATTTGTTATTGTTTCTGAAGGACCCAAGATGTAGCATTAAGTTGTTTATATGTAAACTTTCTGGTTTTCTTATGTTGGCATTCCATTGCTATAAACTTTTCTCTTTGAATCACCTTCATATTATCCCTGAAGTTCTAGTGTGTTGTGTCACTATTTTTGTTTGATTTGAAGAATGTTTAAAATTTCTCTTCTAATTTCTTATATTAACCAGTCACTCAAATGTGTATTGTTCAAACTCCTTATATTTATATACGTTTCTGTAGGTTTTTTCATGTTGATTTCTAGTTTTACTCAATTGTGATCAGATAAAATGCAAGAAATTATATAATTTTTTTTACATTTGCTAAAAGTGGCTTTGTGGCTTAAACTATGGTCTATTTTGGAGAAGGTTCCATTAGCAACTGAGAAGAAAATATATTTCTTTTTTGAATAAAATATTCTATATGTTTGTGAACTCTATTTGATTTATAGTTTTTCAGTACACAAAATCTTTACTAAATTTATGTTGGATGACCTATCTGTTGGGTAGACAGATGTATTGAAATCACCCAGTATTATTGTACTGAGACCTATCTGAATCTTTAACTCAAGTAGTGTCTGTTTTATGTAATTAGGGGCACCAACATTTGGTGCATACTTACGCTATTGTTTATTTCTTCTTCTTGGCTTGTTCCTTTTACAAGTATGAAGTGATCTTCTTTGTCTCTTCTGATTAATTTTGCTTCAAGTCTCTTTGATTAGTTATTAAAGTAGCTAGCTACCCCTGCCTGTATTTGACTCCATTTGCATAGTACATCAATAGCTGTGTTTTCATTTTCTGCCTTTGGCTGTCTTTGCCTTTAAGGTGAGTCTCTTGCAAGCATCATAGTGTTAGGTCTTATATTTTTAGTTCATTCTTCCAGTCTATACCATTTAATTGGAAAGGGGAGATCATTTACATTCAGTGTTATTATAGAGAGAGATTTATTGCTTCTTGCCATTTTGAGTTATTGTTAATGCTTAATTTGGTCTTGCTAATTATTTGCTTAGTTACTCTTCAAATTAGTTTTTTTTTTTTATTTGTAAACTCTGTGGTCTCTTTTATTTCTTCTGGGTGAAGTATTTCTTTTTGGTATTATCTGTAGTCCCAGTTTACTAGTCATGGATTCTTTTATTTCTGCTTATATTGGAAGGTTTTTATTTCTCTTTGATTCTTAAAGTTAGCTTTGCTGTATATAGTAATCTTGGTTGACAGTTATTTGCTTTCAGGTCTTGAAAAACATCATTTTGAAGTCCTTTTCTGTTTTATAGTTTGTGCTAAGATATCAGAAGTAATTTTTATTGACTTACATGTAAATGTAACCTGATACTTTTATCTTGGGTTTTAAAAAATGCTATGCTTTTTTTAAATATGTTATGCATTTTAATTATATGTTATATGGAAACTATTTTTTAAATCTTGTCTATTTGAGGTTCTGAAACTCTCCTCCATCTGGATATCCATATCATTCTCAAGGTTTGAAATTTTTTCTGTTATTATTTCCCTTAAGATTTTTTAAATTTAATTTATCTATTCTACTGAGGTACACATGATAACAGAATGCATTTTGATTCTTGGACACAGATGGAATACAACTTCATTTATATGGTTGTACCTGATGTAGAATCACATCAAATATTACTCAGCAATAAAAGAGAATAAAATTATGGCATTTGTAGGTAAATGGATGGAGATGGAGAATATCATGCTAAGTGAAGTAAGCCAATTCCCTTAAGATTTATTCCATGCCATATCACAAACTTCTTCAATTCCAGTGATTCTTAATTTGGTCTCTTAATGTTGTCCCTGATTTCTTGTATACTTTTGTGGTGTTTACCTATTTTCTTTATTTAATACTTTCTGAATGTTCAAGGCTGGCCAGTTTGTCATCCAGCTCTGAGATGTTGTCTTTAGCATGTTCTACTGAATGTTATCTCTAATGTTTTACATTAGAGAGACTTTCAACTGAACATTTTATTTGATTGATTATCTTTCATTTCCAAGATTTCTTTTTATTCTTTTTCAATATCTCCATTTCCTTGTTGAATTTATCATTTACTTCCTATACTGACTTCCTTAATTCAGATTTTTCTGTGTTGTCTTGGAATCCTTTGAACATTTTCATAATCATTTTTATTTATCTGACATTTCTTCTGCATTAATATGTGTAGTCAGTTGGTGAATTATGAACTTTAGGAGATGATGTGCTGTATTGTTTTTTCATATTAATTTTATTCCAGTTTTGAAATTTATTCATATATTAAGATGAATTTCTCTTCCACTATTTTGTGTGGGCTTTTTGGGGTCAGAACCTTCTCTTGCCAATGTGTCCTAGAGTGTTGTAGATAAAGACACATCAAAGGTGTTATATCGACAGCCTTTGTGTTGATTCACTCTCTCTTTGATGTAGAAGTAGATATCCATGAGAGGGACCTGAAGAACCCCCACACCCATTTGTAGTAGGGGCCTGGGGGTTTTGTCTCTTCTGTTCTCTGTATTAAAGTATTATTGAGTTTTGAATGTAGTTCATTTTTTTGTAGAGAAAGTTGCACTATGTCTTGACTGGATTTCAGCAATAGTCTGTGAATTTGTAGTATCCCTGTAGATTCCCAGAACTCCACAGAAAAAAGGGATGCAAATAATAGCAACAACAGAAGCAACCAATATACAGCATTAAAATAAATACCTGGAGCCTACTATAAGATCTACAACACTATTTACTACAAAACAGGAATGATGGAGCTAGCAATTGCCAATAGCAAAAACAACAAATCACATGAACAAGATCTGGCATAAAATTGCAGGTGTCAACTATGCCATCCACAGTACTAATATCTGCAGTGAAATGAGTAATTTAAATTAGAAAAACAAATATAATGGGAGAAAGAAAGAAAGAACAAGAAAATTGCCTATTGGTAGGTGATAAAGGAAAAAGATATGAAGAAAAACAAAACAAATATAAACAAAAAACCTTAAACCTCAAAATACAAGATGAGTAAAATTAACTATCATAAAAATGCTAAAAGATGATTAAAAAACAAATATTTAACCAATCAGCACAACAAGAACAAAAAAAATAGGGCTGGGACTGTAACTCAGCGGTAGAGCGCTTGCCTCGCATGCGTGGGGCTCTGGGTTCGATCCTCAGCACCACATACAAAGCAATAAAATAAAGACATTGTGTCCATCTACAACTAAAAACAAAACAAAACAAAACAAAAAAATAGAAAAGAAAAAGAAAAAATATGCTTAATAAAAAATGAAAGAATTATCTCCACTGAAGTTGTCAAAACTCAACAACAATGGATGGTCACCGCCTATGTATAGCTACCCTCCTTTCCATTTCCTTGTGGATTGTGTACAGAGAGACAGAAAAAGAGCATGCAAGAATCAGGGGTTGTTAACACTTTCCTCTTTTCATTTTGCTTACTGAGCCGCTGGTTGGAATGATCTAAAACTGAAGCTGGTGGAAATAGCTTTCAGCTTCTCTTCACACTAGTATAAGACAAGATGGGATAGAAAGTAATGTCAATTCAAGTTTTTTCCAGGGACCAGATTGAGGCATTCCCAGGGTAGTGTTGCTGCAAAGTTCTAGGAGAGCAATTCCACTGGTCAAGTCTTACATCTAACCAGGAATTACAGACTTTGTTGGGTGGTATTGCTCTGGAAAGGTCAGGTCAACATACCTTTGGGACAAGGAAGATGACAATCTCTGCTGAGAGTCTGGATTTCAAGAGGCTCCCAATAATTATAATTACAGGGCAGGGGAGCCACTCCTGCTAAGTTATCACACCTATTCTACTGGCCATGAACACAGAGTTCGTGAGTTTAGTCCTTGAGTGTAATCGCTACCATCCATTCAGTTTCCTCACCAACTTCAAGTAATCATATGAGCCACCAGACTCAAAGTGAAAGTAAATTGTTGTCCCTTCACATTTAGACTTGAATATCACAGGACATAATTTTCTCTATGCCTGTTTCACCCATGTTTTGTTAGGTACACCCTAAGCAATATGGTAAGCATTTGCTGGGACAGCATGGCAATGTTTGCTACAATCTCCTGGCCCTCCCATGTCAGCAAGGTGCAACATGGCCTCCTCAAGATGGCTCCTACCTCAGTTCTTTTCTTGCCAGTAGAAAAAGATAGAATGTACCAGTTCATTGTGCAGCCTCAGAAACTAGCTAAGTTCAGGCTGCTTTACTGATATACAAAACCTGTAGGTTTGTCTGTTGTGTCTCTCTGTGTTTCTATTATCTTTCCCTTCTGCAGTGAACCATCACTGCTGCCATAGCTGGCTTGGCTGGAATATATTTTTTCTTCTTTTTTCAATGGATCCAAATTTCTGAGACTCAGAGAAACTGATTTTCCAGTTGAATTTCAGTGAATTCTCTCTTTTAACCACCTCTCTGAGCAACACTATTCCTGCTGCCTGCATCACAAAACCATGGAGCAGACTTCCTTTCAAGAAATGAGAAATTTAACTAAATACAACATGCAGGTATCAGTAATGTAAGTAGGTTTATTAGCATGTGCATGTTATATGTTATATGTATGTATGCAACATAATTTAACACTAAAAACATTCATGACATGTTTTATTGTATTTCAGTAATCTAATAAATATTTTCCTAAATTTAATAGCACATTACATCTGAAAGAAGTCTAGTACATTAGCTAGTTTTCTGAAGTTGATTATAACAAGTTAACTAGGATAAGAATTTTCATAGCTACACCTGACTCTATATCACATAGTTTTGTTGTTGAATTCTAAATTAGAGATTTTCTTGTTCTATGAAATGCTTGAACTTAAATATAACCTTCACCTAGTTGTGACCTATAACAGCATTTGTCCTTTCACTGTCCTTGTGTTATGCCATTACATATCACCTACTTTTTCATGGTAGATGAAAGTGTGTTCTGGCACTTGGGGATATAAATTAATTCCTGAGTTGTTTGACCTGTACAATCAATACTTTTTGAAAATAAATAAATTACAGTTCACAATTTTCTAAAATAATGAAATAATTAGTATTTTTCCCAAATTAGCCTCTCCTTTCAAGAAAGCAGTTTGTCTCTTTGTAATTAAAATGGGAAATTCAAGAGAAATACCAAGTATGATGTCATTGGGCTTCCTATATTCTACCTAGGTATAGGGAAGAGTAATTCTCATGGTGTGGGGAGAGCTTGATAATACATATCTGCAAGATTACTTAAAGTTTGTAAAACCAACGTACTCCTGGGATAGAAACTTTTTAACTATAGCCATATGACACCAATATAGCTCATTGAAAATAATTCATTCACTCTAAAGAGGTATTTGGCATCATTTTGACAATAACAGGTTGTTTGCCTGAATTCAACTTTATTTTACCGATCTAAGTATGACAGGTTCTTCTGTGTTCAGATGGCCTGCAATATATAATTAGAGAAAAGATCTTATGACAACCAGAAACTTACTTAAATTCATTTCTATTTTATATCATGAATTGAAAATCAGTTCTGCACAAGATATTTATAGAGATGCCCCTAGTTCACCTTTACTTCAAGAAATTAGTTTCTTCAAGGTCAGCAATGATCGCTTTGTTAATAACCTGTATAAATGATGTTTACCTGACCATATTCAGTATATGATTTCAGTATGTGATACAGTTAACCTCTTCCTTCAAATCAAGAGAAACCCAAAAAACATTATTCATGATACAGCACTCGCTTGATTTCCTTCGACGTTTCTGGCCTCCATAGAAACTTGCTCTTAGTCCTTTTAACATTACTTTATTATTTTGTCTTCAGTGATCTGTGCTCTATTTCATCATCACCCCATAGGTACTACTTGAGCAATCAAATATAATGAAATAATTATTTCCAACATATTATTTTAAAGAAACCCTTTCCTCCTATGTTCTTATAAAAATTCATTTCATCAAAATAAATTATACATGAAATAACACATACAAATATTATTTGTAAAGGCTGTTTGTTATTAATGTATCAGATGAAAATACCTTAACATATACCTTTGATGTAACACATTTTCAGCTTTTTGAAAGGATCCTCCAAGCCCATCCCCATTAGTGTTGCCAAAGACAAGCAGGATTTTGATTTCCATCAACATAAATTAGTTTAGCTTGATATTTTTATACATAATTTGAAGAGAATTCCATAATATGTGCTCTTTCTGCTCTGATTTGTTGTGTTTCTCACTCAGTCTGTGAGATGTTATATTGTTCGGGGTAACTGTACTTCATTTTCTGATATTTTAAAATACTGTGTAACATTTCATTATGTGTGAATATTTACAGACTCTACATATCAGTTCTCCCATTTGTAGGCATATTCATTGTGTTTGAGTTATCTATTACTGTGCAACATATTACAAACAAAATAGCTTAAAACAAAGTGTATTATCTGACATATTTCATTGACCAGAAAACCTTGAGTGGTTTAGCTCAGTTGTTGTGGCACCAGGTTCCTTCATCCTTCACTCACCATCTCAAGATTTGACTGAGGCTGAATGTTACAAATTCAGGCTCACTTGCAGGCTTGTTGGCAGGCCTAATTTTCCTACCAGCTGATGCACTGAAACTCCAGTTTTTCACTACATGGTTCTCTCCATAAGAGTGCCCAGCATATGACATTTGCTTACCCCAGAGATAATAAAAAAGAGAAAGCATGAGAATATTCTGATATAGATTTTTTTTATTTGCTGATTGTTGAAGTTAATGTGATTTTTAAAAACCGAACCATGCATAGAAGTTGCTAAATTTATGCTTTATTCCCCAATAGATGTTATGCAAATATAATTTCTCTTCTATATCAAAATGTTTAAAAATAGCATTTTGGATACTTCTGTATCCTCCTTTCCATTTTTTATATTTTATACTCAGATATCTTAGTGTTTTTCAAGGTATTATTCTCCTTGGACTCATAGTACTAAGGTACATTTAACCTCTTTCTCTTGATACCTGTCTTCAGGACTCCCGAAGTAACCCTGCTTATCTGAATTTTGAGATTAAATAAGCAGTCACGCTATTCCAATTCCAGAATGTCTATAGGAGAAGGTCTGCAGGGCAATATTATAACTCTGCATAGGGTTGAAAATTTGGAGCTGTGTTACAAAACACAATACAAAATATTAAACCGGCAAGAGGTATTTCTATTAAAATTTGTTGGTCAGCTCAATCATTTCTTGTTATTATCACTTTCCCTTCAGAAAGCTTTAGCAGACTACCAAAATGATAAGGATTTTTTTTACATGTTCTTATAGCACCTTCTATTTTCCTCTTTTCAGAGTTGCATATTAAATTCCATTATTTTATGTGTGAGGGGTGGAGGGTTAATTTATATTCCTTATGTTACACTTTGGACTCCATAAATCCCATTCTATAACTTTTCTCAGTATTACTTAACATTAACTCTTACTGCAGTATTTTGCAATTCAAAATGCTCCATATTTTTGTCTTGAATAATAATAAATGGCTCTAAGACATTTCAATGTTTTTAGTTACTTGTGATAATTGCCTTGGAATATGTATACCCCCTTCTATGCACACATAAAATTTATAGTAATAAGTGTGTGATTGTGAACAAGAAAGTTCAGTTTGATTTTCTGCGTATTGCTAACTGCTATATCATGAGAGATTATGTTAATCTTATGTTTTAACATAATTTTAGTAGAATTTCAGACACTAGAGTTAGTAAATACTTGTACTTTAAGTGAATTTAATTACAATGTTGCACAGCTATTAATTCAGTCTAATAACTAGTTAATGATGTTGACAACAATCAAGCTCATTATTTATTTGGATAATGTATCAGAATTTTAAACTTCCTGTTATGCTTACTTTTATTCTACTAAGATCAGATTTGGCCATTTAAGTAGTCAGTTCCTGAAGAGGCATTTTAAAATGTAAAAAATAAAAAGTAAAAAATAATGGGGACTGGGGATTAGCTCAGTATAGAGTGAGTACTTGCCCAGAATGCAGGAGACCCTGGGTTCATTGGCTTCCCAGTACCACACACAACCCAAAACATAAAATCAACTCCCCCAAAAGCAAACAAATAAAATAAAAATAACGTAGTGTATTGTTTTAATTAATACAGTTATGTAGTAAAATATATTATTTAAACACAGATTTGGGATATACTTTATCTATGATTGACTCAGCCAGAAAGACAAAAATATGTAAGCATAAATCATATTCTCAAATGTGAACCTTAGAGCCAGGTAAATTAAGTAAAACCTCAGTGATGATGATTGCATTAATATAGAATCTGTGGCTTTATTTCCACTGGGATAAAGATTTTTATTGTGCCTTTTCACATAGATGTTTATAAATTTGTTTTTCATGTTGTACTTTTTAAAGGAAATTGATATTGTGAGTATAGTTATAAAGAATGATTACCCAAATAACCATGGTATTTCCAAATATTTTAATATTAACTATGGTGTAATTCCTATGCAAATAGTTCCTTACTCTCTAAGGGAACTCCTCTGCTTGTGTTATATTAAATTGTAAATCAGAGTTTGAAAATTTAAATTTCATGGGGTTTAAAAATTCAAAATGATTAAATAGTATGTGATATGAACAGTAGATTGATGCCTGATATGTTGTTTACCTGATTCAGAGATTAATTCTTATTCTTATTTAGAAATATGAATGACTTTAGTGTCAGCTAAACCCAAGTACTGAAAAACATTAACTAACACTGCAAGTAAAAGTTGATATTATTTATTTTTTGAGATTATTTTTATTTCCTGAAGTATTTAAAATGGAACATAGGGGTCATCTACCATTGAGCTACATCTCCAACTAGCCCCTCCCCTTTTAATTTTATTTTGAGACAGGCTACATCAAACTAGACTGGGTTAAATAGCTCAGGCTAGTGTCAAATTTGAGATCCTCTTGCTTCAAACTCTGGAATAGATGGACTTATAACTGTGTGCTGCTGCTGGGCCATATTACTATCTTTTAAAGATTAGTTTTTGTAATTGTCAATTTTTATACCTTTTTGTCAAATTGTATACTTTTTAAATCTCATAGTCCTCAGTCCACACATTCGTAGAATTATGGGTATTTTTGTTTGTTTTGTTTTAAAATTATCTTATACTGCAATTAATCAATCACCTTTCCATCTCCTCTACTTTTATTTCACATCTTAGAAGGATCAGAAATTGCAATAAGAATAATTTTAGTGTATTTTCATGTAATAGAAAAACAATGTAATTTTATGAACAAAGTTGCTGAGTTCCTAGTTTCATGAAATTTCATTAAAAAAGTATCTATGGAGGGGATTTTCCCCAATACACAGACTGAACTCTTTGTACATATTAGGAAACTGAGGCACAGAGATTTTAAGTGATTGAATCACAAGGTAAACTAGTGATGAAGCAGTTATTGGAATCCAGGAGCTAACACTTCCCTTCTTTCTTTTTCTTAATACTGTCCATTTTTATTTGCTTTTGGAGAGTTCCCATTTAATATCCCTGATGTTTTCATTGTCTAATTTACATAAAAATGCATCATAGAATTGTAACTTAAGATAGGCAGTAGAGATTGACTAGTGCACTTTTCACAATGTTCTTTTGGTTTTTCAGTAATCTTAGTCAAGCTTACTCCCAAGCCATCTAAATTTGAGTCTTTCCAAAACAAAAATAGAGAAATATTCAAAGCTGGTGAAAGTATGAATTATTTAGACCACTTTGGTACACAGCATGATAATCCAACAAAATTTTAAGTAAACATATTCAGCAATTTTAATTTTAGATATTTATTTTGTTTGCGATAGTATATAATAAAACATGGAAACATTTGCTATATGAAGAATATTCATAAAGTTGATATGTTACTATTGATACATAAAATACTATACATAATTAAAACAAAGAGGCTGATTTACCTGCCAATTTCAAAAGACTCCATGCATTTAAATTAAAAATACAAGCATGTTGTATATTATAACCTCATTTTAAATTATAACAACTGCATGTTTATTCAAACTATATATATGTATGTATCTGCATAAATACATTTGGAAAGCTAGGAATAAGATTATCTTTACAGTTATTTCTGGGTTAAGAAAAGATTTGAGGACACAGGAAGCAAGATTTAATTTTTTTACATAGATTATTTTTATAGCAGTACTAGATTTACCACAAATTGAGTAGAAAGTACAGCATTCATATATACTGAGATTTAATTTTTCTTTTTGACTTTTTAAAGATGTATTTATTTTTTATATGTATACAAAATTTTATCTTAATATCTTGTTAATAGATAAAAAGTTTTAAACTATGATTAACATTATGAGTACTGTCAATCAAAACTGAATCTGCATATGTATCTTGCCTGTTTTAATTTTTGCACATTTGAATTATAATGTTTGTTAAGAACTTGCTATATTATCCTTTTCTCTTTCCTTTTCATGTGAATTTTCTTTCTTCTTATCACTTAGGCATCATACATACAAACATGGATCCCTTGATTAAAAAAAGAAAACAAATCATCAAATTTTATAGATATTCCCCAGGTATTGGTGAAGGGAAAAAGAAAAGGGCACATGGTTTGGAATGAAAAGCCTAATAAATGTATATTATTCTCAAGGTAAAATGTTGTTGAATTGCCGCCCACCAGAGGTCACCTTCTTAGCATCAACAGCTGCCATCAGTGTTTAAGATTCGTTACAAATACCACACTTTCAATGATGTGCAATCCATCAGCTGTAGAAAATCTCGTTCTCCACTTCTTTAAATCCTTATGATATTTATAATCCCTATTAAAATGAGCTATTTATATTTTCTTATTTTCCCATGGTATTCCTACCAATATCCTCAACTATATGGAAAGTTTTTCAAGTGTAGAAATCAGATTTAAGACTCATTTAATTTTCTCACAGTTTTTAGTGATGAAATTGCTATTCTGACAATCAAGCCCCTTTTGTTTCCTAAGAATACTGTTTCCATTCCTTTTCCCTCTCTCTGCTTCTTATAACCTGCCACATGTGATCTGAATGGGAATTTCTTCTTTGGGCATAATGATATGTTTGTTGGAAGATGGACCTCTCATTTTATTGACATGTAAAATTTTCAACATGTAATTCAATCTAAGCCAAACAGAGACTTCATCTAATATTTCTGAGCTAGATTTGCTAAGCACACACAAGCTCAAAGAATGATTTTAGTGCTATGGAGAAATGCATTTGGCAGAATAAAAACTGCTGGTAAATAATAAGTAGAAAGAGAGACCTAACACTTGGAATCTAGTCATTGAAATCTTGAAGAAATTCCTGGTTTTTGACTTTTACCGATTTCACATTTTGCTTTTGTACTTCAGTTCTTTGAATTGTGCCAGCATCCTTTAATTAATTTCTTTTACTTTTCTTTAACTAGGTTAAGTTAGATTTTTGTCACTTTTAACAAATTTGCCCAATAATGATGACACCTTAAAACATATATTACAGGAAAACTAATCGTGAGTTTTGTTCATTTTTAAACTCTTCCTTACTTGATAAATGATGTCCTTATGGAAGAATATACATTTTGCAAGTGCTTTTTGAGGAAAAAGTCACTTGGGAATTATTGGTGCATAAATACCACAGTAAGTTAAAAGTTATCGTGAAAGAAAGGTGTTTTGACATTTTGAGAAATTTTATTTGATGCTACATATAATTTTTAATAAAGACATTTGTACTGCCCACCTATTTTTCTCCAAAAAAGTTTAAAATATATCTTACTTTAATCTTAATCTAGTAATAAAACTCTAGACCTGAAGATTCATATCAAATCATTTTTCATTATATTTAATTTGTTTTAAAATGGAGCTACTGGAGCGCAGGCACAGGCACAGGATGGCCCCCACCGAACCCACGCAGGACCAGGACCACATTCCACCCACTGATCCATTTCAAGGCCCAGATCCAGGACCAGGACCACCCCCATTGAACTCACACATGAGCCCAGGCTCAGGCCTGGGACCCATGGATCTCCCACCAGAGCAGGAGCACAGGACAGCCCCTGCTGACCCAGCAACCTACACAGGAGACCAGACCGAGGCCCAGGACTGCCTCACTGACCTGTGTGAGAGCCCAGGCCTAGGACCTCCTCTGCATGGAGTAGAGGACTATGCTGTGGCTCCCCATTTACCAGTGATTTGCTCCCCCTACCTGCTTCCATCTTGGGACACTGAAGCCATGGTTGTATCTCTGAACAGAAACCCCAAAGTCCTTTAAGTCTCACCCTTTCAGCCCCATCTCTGAAAGTGGTTGCATCCATCTTGGCACAGCTCCACTTCTATCTTGAGTCACCCTCACTACTGCCACCACCATCTTTAGTTTCAGTAGCTTCCATCTCTGGACACTGATCAGGGACTGGAAGCCCAACACCAAAGTACTTACAGTTTTGATGCTACCATTGCCACCAACTAGGGACGTGTTGACTTCCATCTAGGGAGAACATCTAGGACCTGGAAGACCATCACCAAGGTCCCTGAAGGATTGGTTATGCCAGACATATCTCTGTTAGGTGTGCTAATAGCCACCATCTTGCTGCAGAGACAGGGAGTGCCTTGCATGGGGTTGCCCCTTTCTCTCTTTTATCCTGTTAACAGCCAACTTCTTTTGATTCATCTTTCACTCTATGACTTAATACCTCTATGTTCTCACCTTCTATCTTATAAACATCACACCCTATACCCACCCCCATTTCTCTGTTTACCAATAGAAACCCTTTTTCAAATCTACTGTTTATATTACAGATATTAATGGAACATATTACTTGTTTATTGTGACAAAACTGCAAACATCTAAACAGGAATTATTTGGTTTAAAGTTGTATATCCTTTGCATTGAATGCTATTAATATTAATCTTCCCCTTAAAGGCAAGACACCAGAAATCTGCAGGAACAGTATAAGATTACAGGATAGAAACTGTAACACCTCAAATCCACACTGCTAGAAGGGAAGACACAGGGACAGCATGAAAAGACAAGGAAAGAAAGAGTCCCAAATGAACCAAGATGATACAATAATAGAATCCATTGACAGAACAACAGATACAATATCAGAGAAGGAGTTCAGAATGTACATAAGTAAAATGATCTGGAAATCAAACAATGACATAAGATAGCAAATACAGGCAACAATTGATCAGTCCAACAAAGAGATAAGACAGTGAATACAGGCAGCAAAAAATTACTTCAAGAAAGAAAGGGAGATTCTGAAAAAAAAAATCAGAAATCTTTGAAATTAAGAAAATAATAAACCGAATTAAAAATTCAATAGAAAGCATTACCAATAGACTAGGAAGACAGAACCTCAGATTATGAAGATAAAATATACAATCTTGAAAATAAAATTGACTACATAATGAATATGGTAAGAAACCATAAATAGAACATCCAAGAATTATAAGGTAGCATCAATGGACCAAATATAAGATATATCAGGATAGAGGAAGGCAAAGAGATTCAAATCAAAGTAATAAAATAATATCATGAAAATAATATCAATAGTATAATGTCAATAAATGAAACAATGGAATAATATCAGAAAATTTCCCAAACATAAAGAATGAATCAGAAAATCAAACACAAGAGACTTACAGGACACCAAATGTACTAAATTACAACAGATCTACACCAAGGCACATTATAATGAAAATGTCTAGCATACAGAGTAAGGATAGAATTTTAAAGGCCACAAGAGAGAGGAATCAGATTATATATGGGAGAGATCAATTTGGATCTCAGTAGATTTATCAACCAAGATTCTCAAAGCCAGGATAGCCTGAAACAACATATACCAAGCTCTGAAAGACAATGGATGTTAGCCAAAAATCTTATATCCAGCTAAATTAAGCTTCAGATTTGATGATGAAATAAACACTTTCCATGATAAACAAAAAGGAATTTACAATAAGAAAGCCTACACTACAGAACATTCTCAGCAAAATATTCTGTGATGAGGAAATAAAAAAACAACAATGAAAATCAGCAAAGGGTGGAATTACACTAAATGACAAACCAATCAAAGGAGAAACCAAGTCAAGTAAAAATCCAAAAACAAACCAAAATTACCAGGAATACAAACCATATTTTAATAATAACCCTGAGTGTGAATGGCCTAAACTCATCAATTAAAAGACATAGACTGAAAGATCAGATTTTAAAAGGACAAAAAAAAAAAAAAGGAAGCAACAATATGCTGCCTTCCAGATTCTCATATTATTAGAAAAGACATCCACAGACAGAAAGTGAAAGGATGGGGAGAAAAAATACCACTCACAAGGAGCATATAAACAAGCAAGTGTTTCCATCCTCATATCAGATAAAGTGGACTTCAAAACAAAATTAGTCAGAAGGGATAAGGAAGGACATTTCATATTGCTTAAGAGAATCCTACATCAACAAGATATAACAATCATAAATATCTATGACCCAAACAATGGAGCATCTACATATATCAAACAAACTCTTTTAAATTCTAAGAATCAAATAGATCACAGCACAAAAATACTGGATGACTTTAACACACCTCTTTTACTGTTAGATCTTCCAAACAAGAACTAAACAAAGAAACTATAGAACTCAATAATACAATCAATAATTTAGACCTAACAGACATATATAGAATATTTTATCCAACAGCAAGTGAATACACTTTTTTCTCAGTGACCCATGGAGCTTTCTCTCAAATAGACCATATGATATGCCACAAAGCAACTCTTAGCAAATACAAAAAATAATAGAAATACTACCCTGCATCCTATCAGATCAAAATGGAAAGAAATTAGAAATCAATAATAAAGTAAAATATATAAGCTATTCCAACACTTGGAGACAAAATAATATGCTATTGAATGATGTATGGATAGCAGAGGACATCAAGCAGGAAATAAAAAAATTTATATAGGTAAAGGAGAACTCCAATATAACACAACAAAATCTCTGGGATACTATTAAGGCAGTGCTAAGAGGCAAGTTCATTTCATTCAGCACATTTATTAAAATAAGAAAAAGTCAACAAATAAATGACCTGACATTATATCTCAAAAGCCCTAGAAAAACAACAAATCAACACCAAAAGTAGTAGAAGACAGGAAATAATTAAAATCAGAGCTGATATCAATGAAATTAAAACAGAAGAAACAATTGAAAAGCTTGTCAAAACAAAAAATGTATTCTTTGAAAAAATTAGATAAAATTGATAAGCCCTTAGCCACCCTAACGAAAAGGAGAGAGAAAACTCAAATTACTACTAAAGTTTGTGATGAAACAGAAAATATCACAACAGATACTATTGAAATACAGAAAATAATTAGAAACTATTTTTAAAATTTATACTCCAATAAAATAGAAAATCTCGAAGTCATTAACAAATTTCTAGAAGCATATGATCTTTCCAAACTTAATCAGGAGGACATACACAATTTAAGCAGATCAATTTTAAGCAATAAAATAGGAGATGTGACCAAAAGCCTACCAATCAAGAAAAGCCCAGGCCAGATGGATTCTCAGCTGAGTTCTACAAGACCTTCAAAGAAGAATTAATACCAATACTCTTCAAATTATTTCATAAAAAAAAAAAAAGGAGGGAACCCTTTCAAAATCATTCTATGAGGCTATCATCACCCTGATACCTAAGCCAGGCAAAGACATATCAAGGAAAGAGAATTTCAGACCAATATCCCTGATAAATATACATTCAAAAATGCTCAATAAAATTCTGGCAAATCACATACAAGAACATATTAAAAAGATAGTGCACCATGATCAAGTGGGGGTCACCCCAAGGATGCAAGGTTGTTTTAACATCAATAAATGTATTTCATCACATCAATAGATTTAAAGATAAAAATCATATGGTCATTTCAATAGATGCAGAAAAAACATTTGATAAAATACAACACCCTTTCATCTTCAGAACACTAGAAAAACTAGTGATATTAGGAACATAGCTCAACATCCTAAAAGCCTATCATGCTAAGACCAAGGCCGATATTATTCTAGATGGAGAAAAATTGAAAGAATTCCCTCTAAGAACTGGAACAAGAGAGGGATTTCCTCTGTCACCACTCCTACTCAAAATAGTCCTTGAAACTCTAGCTGAAGCAATTAGATGAAACAAATTAAAGAGATACAAATAGGAAAAGAAGAACTCGAACTATCACTATTTTCTGACAACATGATTCTACATATAGAGGATCCAAAAGACTCCACCAGAAAACACCTAGAATTAATAAATGAATTTGGCAAAGTAGAAGGATGTAAAATCAACACCCATAAATCAAATACATTTCTATATATCAGTGATGAACCCTAAGAAAGATAAATTAGGAAAACTACTCCATTCACAATAGCCACAAATAAAATAAAATAAAATACTTAGGAATCAATCTAACAAAAGAGATGAAAGACCTATACAATGAAAACTACAGAACACTAAAAAGAACTTTGAAGAAGACTTTAGAAAATGGGAAGATCTCCCATGTTCTTGGATAGGAAGAATTAATATTGTCAAAATGGCCATACTACCAAGAGCATTATACAGATTTAATGCAATTCCAAATAAAATCCCAACAATATTTTTTCTGTAAATAGAAAAAAGCAATCATGAAATTTATTTTAAAAAATGAGACCCAGAATAGCCAAAGCAATCCTTAGCAAGAAGAGTGAAGCAGAAGGCCAAACCTTCAACTATACTACAGAGCTATAGTAGCAAAAACGGCATGGTATTGGCACCAAAATAGACATGTAGACCAATGGTACAGGATAGAAGACACAGAGACAAACCTACATGAATACAGTTATCTCATACTAAACAAAGTCGCCAAAAGCATACCTTGGAGAAAAGATATCCTCTTCAACAAATGGTGCTGGAAAGACTGGAAATCTAAATGCAGCAAAATGAAACTAAAACCTCACCTCTCACCATGCAGAAAACTCAACTCAAAGTGAATCAAGAATCTAGGAATTTGACCAGAGACTCTGCACCTAATATAAGAAAAAGTAGGCCCAAATCTTCATCATGTTGGATTAAGTCCTGACTTCCTGAAAAAGACTCCTAAATCTCAAGAAATAAAATTAAGAATTAATAAATGGGATGGATTCAAATTAAAAATTTTCTTTTCAGCAAAGGAACCGATCAGTAAAGTAAAGAGAGAGCCCACAGAGTGGGAGAACATTTTTACTACATGCACAGCATGTCAGATAGAGCACTAATTTTCTGGATATATAAAGAATTCAAAAAATTTAACACCAAAAACATAAATAACCCAGTCAGTAAATGAGCTAAGGACTTGAATAGACACTTCTCAGAAGAAAATATAAAATCAATCAACAAATACATGAAAAAATGTTCAACTTCTCTAGTTAGAGGAAAGCAAATTAAAACTATACTCAGATTTCATCTCACTCCAGTCAGAATGGCAGTTATCAAGAATACAAGCAATAAACAGTGTTGGAAAGAATGCGGGAAAAAGGTACACTCATATGTACATTGCTGGTAGCACTGCAAATTGGTGCAAACATTCTGGAAAGTAATAATGGAGATTCCTTAGAAAACCTGAATGGAGCCACCATTTGACCCAGCTACCCCACTCCTTGGTCTTTACCCAAAGGACTTAAAATCAGCATACTAGGGGCTGGGGTTATGGTGCAGTGGTAGCGTGCTCGCCTAGCACGCGGGAGGCACTGGGTTCGATCCTCAGCACCACATAAAAATAAAATAAAGATATTGTGTCCACCTACAACTAAAAAATAAATATTTAAAAAAAAATCAGCATGCTATATTGATGCAGCTACATCAATGTTTATAGCAGCTCAATTCACAATAGCTAAACTGTGGAAGCAACTTAGAAGCCCTTCAACAGATGAATGGATAAAGAAACTGTGGTATATATACATAATAGAATATTACTTAGTATTGAGAGAAAATAAAATTATGGCATTTGCAGGTAAATGGATGGAGTTGGAAAATACTATGCTCAGTGAAGTAAGCCAATCCCAAAAAACCAAAGGCTGAATGTTCTCTCTGATAAGTGGATGCTGATCCATAATGGGGAAGGGGTCATGGGAAGAATGGAGAAACTTTGGCCAAAGGGGAGGGAGAAGTGGGGAGGGAACATGGGGGCAGGAAATGTGGTGGAAATGAGATGGACATCATTATTCTAGGTACATGTATGACTTCACATATGGTGTGACTCTACATCATATACAATCAGAGAAATGAAAAGTTGTGCTCCATTTATGTACAATGAATTAAAATGCATTCTGCTGTCATATATACCTAATTAGAATGAATAAACAAATAAATAGTAAAAATAAAATGGTTACTTTGAACAGAATAAGTATTAACCAAATTCATAAATAAATTTTCTTTAACTTTGTCTTCCTCAAGATTTTATATAAAATCAGTACATATTTGAAATATCATTTTTATATAATTGGTAAAGTTCACTGTACTTTATTTTGGTACTGAGGATTGGACCTAGGGATAATTTCCTCTGATAACATTGTTCTAAAAGATGATATATAAAATGCAGACCTGTTTTGATGTTGGAAGAACTCCCAAGGAATATATACATAATATTTTAATACATATATATGTTTTTTTTTTAATTTGCTAAGGTATAAACTTTGTGTTTCTTCCTATATATTGCTCACATTGACTTTATTTATACTTTTTAGACATTTAAATGTAAATTTTGTAAATTTATATGTTAAGAAATAAGTAGGATTAAAATAAATTTCAATGCAAAATACAACATAGTGGACTAGGGATGTAGCTCAGTGGTACAGCACTTGCTTAGCAAGAGCAAGGCCCTGGATTCAATATCAAGCACTGAGAAGAAAAAGAAAAAAGAAAAAAAAAATCACTTAGTTCCAGGTGCAGTGTTGCATACTTGTAAATCCCAGAACTTAGGCTGAGACATGAGGCTATTAAGTTTCAGGTCAAACGGAGCAATTTAGCAAGACTCTCTCTCAAAATAAAATAAAAAAGGATGGGATGTAACACAGTGATAGGATGCTTGCTTAGCATCCATGGCCAACACTTCAGTCCCTATCATCCCTAATATGAGAAAAAAAAAAAAAAAAACTAAACTAAAGATAACTTAGTATAGTACTCAGAGTCTAGCTTCTTTTGTTTTTATTTTGCCTCATGTATCTAAATCTAAGTGACTTGCATTATTTGTTGTCTAGAATAGGATGTTTTCCAATGTCCTTATGAAAAAAGGCTAACAAAGAGTATAATGTTAAAAACAATAGATAAAATATGACAAATTTTAGATAAAATATGAATAAAATATGATCAAAAGCCTCAAGAATTTTATAAACAAAAACAAAATCATCTACTACTCTTCCATTGGAATTTTGTGTAGAATTATTTTCTATCCATCTTCTGACTTTTAACATGACTTACCATATTATCTTCTATCCATCTTCTGTCTTTTAACCCAGGGTTGTTTAACCATTGAGCCTCATCCCAAGCCCTTTTTACATTTAAAAAAAAAAATCTGAGACAAAGTCTTGCTAAGTTACTTAGGGCTTCCCTAAGTTGCTGAAGTTGGCTTTTGACTCATGATTCTCCTGCCTCAGCCTCCTCAGCCACTTGGATTACAGGCCTGCACCATTGTACCCTGCCTCCAGTCACTTATTAAACCATGAAAAGCTGTTATTTTCCTAAATTGTCTAGAAAGATGATAATATGACCTAGAATATTGTTCAAAGGCTCAAAGGTTAAAGGTTTGGCCCCAAACTGCAGTAATGTTCAGAGGTGGGGCTCTGTAGCACCAGACAATTCAGGAGAGTTCTGACTTCATCAGTGGATTTAACTAGTGATGGGTTCTTGGTTAATGGCATTATTCTGAGGTGATAGAAACTATAGGAGTGGGGCCTAGTTGGAGGAAGTAGGTCATTGTGGGTGTGCCCTAGAAGGATACTTCTTTTCTCTGGTCCCTCTCTCCCTTTTTTATCTCTGCTTCCTGACTGTCATAAAGTGAACAGCTTTTCTCCACCCTTCTGTCATCTTGATTTTCTTCCTTGTCTTTGTTAGGCCCAAAGAAGTGGAACCAACCTATGATGGACAGAAACGTCTGAAACCAAGAGCCAAAAAAAATGTATGATCTTTTATGTATTTTTTTCCACAGGACTTTAGTCACAGCAATGAAAAGATGATTAACACAAGTATCTATATTTTCTTTTCTATATCATTTTTAATTCTTTTGTCATTCATTATGACAGTGATTAGATCTTCTAGATAATTTCTAATCGATAGTGAATAATCATCCTTGAACATTTCATTAATATTTTAAAGGAATTGCACTAATATTTTACCATTGAAATAAAATCTTCAATTATTTCATATAATATTTTTCAAATACTCTCTAAATTATTAATTTTATGTTATTAATTTTTTAAAAAAACAGCTGAATTTTTAATTAGTTGAAGATATTTTGGTATTAGTTGAAACTATTCTTATTAGTCTTATACTTCCTAAATCTTTTTATATTTGAGCAAAAGAGAAGAAGCTCTGTATTAGGTACATTTTTAATTTTCTCTAATGTAGACCTTTTTTCTTTAATAAGGTAGTTTATGAAAAATAGTTTTCTGTGTCATATTTTAGCATCAATATTTTGTTGTTTCATAAAACACATTCCATAATATTACCTCTTTTTCAATAATAAAAATTTGTTTTAAGAAATTTCTATTTCCTTAATGATTCAAAGAAAATGTGTATTGAAATAATCTAAACCTAAAGACTTTTGTAGGAAAAATTCTAGCAAATTATCTTTGTTTGTATCATTACCATTAAATTCTATTCAATTATTTATAATTTCTCATGAAAATAATAAGATGTTCAAAATTTTCTCACATTGTCATTACCTCTCTTCTTAAAAATATCTTTTAACATTTTGTTGCATATCATTTTGATATTTTTATTGATTTTGTAGTATTTTTGTGTTTCATTTATTTTATTAAAAATGTTTTCTTGTTTAGATTACTTTAGCTCTTAAAATATTAGCACCTGTTTGGTTTTTTAATGTTTTTTCTTTAAGTTTTCTAAATATTTATGAATTTCTCATGTTAATTATTTTTTGTACCCAGTTTTTATTTTGAAATTAGGTAACTGCATTTTGTATGGTTAATTATTTCATTTTTATTCTTCATTATGATTAATTTGGCATTCTTCATTATTTTTATTTATTTACCCATTTTCTCTTAAGGCCAAATGTCTTTTTTATGTGTACAATCCATGTCACTGATTCTATATATTCCTCAGGGTTATTTATGCTTCCAGTTGGCTTTAAAATCTGTATTTGCCTCAACAAAATCCATTTGATTTTACCCTCTTAATTTTTTGTAGCTCCTCTTCTTTATTCTTTTTTAATGATCTTCTCCTTATTTATAGATACCACACATATTATTTAAGGCACCAAGCTGTTTACTTTTTTTTTCCAAATAGTTGTCTTTTGTAAACTGAATTGGTGCTTAGAACTGCTTTGCTTTTTCTTTGTTCTACAGTATATTTTTAAAATATGCCTTATGCTATCTCATTATGCACATGTACATTTGAATAGAAAGATGTCTTTTCTGACCACTTTTTTCCATCAGAGAATGTGGAAATTACACTTTCCCACATTTCGTTAGTCAAGAATTAAGTGATTTTTTTAAAAATGTCAGACTATAAATCAATTACTGTTCCTATCTTCTCTTGATATTTGTTGATATCTTTTACTTTTTTCTAAAGTAGTGATCATCTTTCTATTTTCATTCTCTGGTAAATAATTTTATATTTATTCAAGTGTCTCCTCTTGAATAACTCTTTCCACAAACCCCCAAGATGCCCAGGTATAATAAGTACATTCACCATTCTTTAATACCTTTTCAAAAATATTACTGTCTAGTATGTAAAACAAATAATCTGTTCATGAGAGCCCAGATAGACTACTGGCACTTTAAAAGAACAAGTCCAATCCTGTTCAATAGGCAAGGCCCAGTAGCAAGCATGGTTCATAACATAAGCAGGAGCTAACTTGAACAGATTTTTATAGAAAAGTCCAGCTCTGAAAAGATGAGCATCAATCACCAAAGAAAATGTATGTGGAGTCTAACAGGAAACTGAAGAGAGGAGATACACTGAGGTGCTGAAGGAAAAGGTGGTATTTAAAGGTCTAGGTATGGTCACTCTCCTCTATGTCTGGTATGATTCAGGCATGAAGGATTGTGGGAATTATGTTGAAGTTACCTTCATTCTGCAAATATTCTGCTTCATGAATATAAATCTTTAAATAAAATTACTAGTCTCTTCTTCCAGCACTTTTTCTAGTTAAGGGCAAGAATAAACTTTTCTTCTTCTTTAACTTCATGTTCTGAGTATAGAACAGAATAGACAAAGGGCTTCGGGACTCTGAGAAGAGCAGGAGAATAGGTATCATCACTTTACCTTCACTCCATTGCATTATGAATTGCTGTGGTGGAAATAATAGAAACAGGTCTGCTATTTATAAATATGTAATGTATGAACATTACTTGTTAAATTAATTATTAACGACAATATTTTTAAATAATGTTTTGACAGGGATTGCAAACACACCACCTTGTGAACTGTGGAGAATGTATTTCAGTTTTCATAACTAGTCTAATTAGAATTATTATAATGGAGTTAAGTCCTAGAAGAATTACAAGTAAAATCTTGCCAACACTGCATCAATCATGATTTCAACTTTAAGCCTGTAAAATTCTCTTTAAAACATGTAACAATGAGAATTTTTAGCTGTAGGGTTGAAAATGAACTCTGGCTGCTAAGTCATACAGCTTAACTTAAGAACAAGGTTTAACCATAATTAGCAAATTCCAGATTTGTTTCAAAGCTATTTTGCACTACTCAAAGAAAGAACCATTATATGGTTGCTCTGTATTTTCCTACCAGATTGATTGCACAATTATTCTGCCCTTCACTTGACTGAGTTCTTATAGTCACTGAACAACCCAGAAAAAAACAACCTAGCTATTTGCATTTAGACCTGAAGTTGAAATTAGAGGACTCTGGACAAAATAAATATTATTACTGAAAAACCAAATGGAAAGAAAAATCAGAAAATAACAGACCACTCTATTGAAATAATAATAATAAAAATCTTACCTTCACCTAGACCTTTAGCATAGATTATAATAAAAATTGCAAATAATTTCTTAATTTTTATGAATTATTTATTTTCATAATTTGACATTATAGGTTGAGTGTCTAATAGAAATTTTAAAAAGCAGGGATGAGATATAATCCGTTCTTCACAATATGTATTTTAGAGAGAGAGGAAGACATGTAATAAATAAGTACAAATAAGAATTGCATGTTCTATAATTAAAAGGTCAAATCTAGCATTTGAACAGAGTATAGGATAAATAAATGTGACTATAAAGTTGGCAAAAGCATCATCAAAGAAATAAAATGAGACTCAATTGAATGGAACATGCCCAGTGGTTTGTAAGAAGACAGAGATGGTAGTAATAGAAAGTGAACTGGCAGATTAGTAACCAGAAAAATGACTGATCATTGCATAAGAAAACTATTGAGTGGTGTTCCAAAAGAGCAAACAGCTGAAGTGGCCACAAGCATATTCTTCACACATAGAACCTTTAATTGATATACTAAAATATTCCTTTCCAACAATGTCAAGAATCACTTTCTTCAGATGTATATATGATACAATACAAAATAATTTTCCTATTATTAAATTACTTTGCTTCTGTGGACCCAATGTGATCTCTATTCATTCTCTCCAAAATGGATTATTCTTATGAGACCTCCATTTTACTTTTGACTTTAAAATTATCTTAAAAGTTTCATTCTTAAAAATACTCTTTATTATGGTTTTTATATCACTAAATATTAGGTGGGCAATTTTGTTCTGCTTATTAACTAAGAATTAAATAGGACATTAGAATTTAAATATAATGACTTGTTCATGTGCAGTGATTTTATAGCTTTATAAGTACTAAAACCAAATTATGACAATTTTACTTAGTTATTTAAGTACCAGTATATTCTCTCTTTAAATTTACAATAGAAACAATGCATTAGTCGATGTTGGATTCTGATATCTAGCCTGCTCCAAACTTGGAAATCATGGGTACCTTCATTGCTAAAATCTGAAGGCATCAGAGTTAGAAGTATACATAATAAAAATCATAGTCTAGATACCCAATGGACAATACATCACTAACTACATAACATTTTTTGCTGTTTAATATGTGCATTCAATCATTTTTCTAATTAATCTACATATTCATCTCAATTAAGGATATCTTCACTTCTTTTCGGCATACGCATTGATTTCTTTCTGTCTTTACCTAAACCAGAAGAAAGAGAAACCTCATGTCATCCTTGTGTCTCTGGCCATGTCTCTTTCATCAATCATATAAGGAGAACTATTGTAAGAAAATTTGAGTGACAGGAACTATTCACCAGAGTCTCTTTCTGGGAGGCAGTGTTGGTTCATGATTTCTGTTGGTTCTATTTATTTCAAAAATGATCTTAAAATACAATTGATTCTCATTATTTACAGAATCTATATTTTTGGACTTGCCCACCAGCTAAAATTTTATTACTACCCCAAACTCAACACTCTAGGACTTTTAAGTATATGCATAGGGCAGCAAAAATCTTGAGTCATCTGATATGTTTGTTTCTTTCTGGGGTAGAACAAGGCAAAGCAATAGTTCTCATTTCAACTTTTATGTTATGAATGACTATCATTTTTTGTTCCGTTTTTTGTCATGTGTGTTTCATGACACATTTTTAAGCTTTTGTGCTTTTTGTTTATTAGTTTGCTCTTTAACATGGTTACCAACTGTAATGCTGAAGAGCAGCCTACCATTTCTAAGAAGAGGTTGTGAAGTGCCTTCTGGAGAGAATATGTGTGATTAAGGTTCACATAGGCTTGAGTTAAAGTGCTATTGGTTTTGAGTTCCACGTTAACAAATTTTTTTTTATTTGGTACTGGAGATAGAACTCAGGGGTACTCGACCACTGAGCCACATTCCCAGACCTATTTTTGTGTTTTTATGTAGAGACAGGGTCTCACTGAGTCGCTTAGCACCTCACCATTGCTGAGGCTGGCCTTGAACTCGCGATTCTCCTGTCATAAATTAACATCATTGTACATCCTCAGAAAGGAAAAGAAAATACGCTCATCTTTACTTGAGAATGCCCCAAAACATACTGCAGCATATGTTGAAGCTATGAAAAAGATGGAAAAACAACTAAACTCACACATTCATGAGATGATGACCAGTAAATTATAGTGGACAGCACTCTTGTGAAGCTGGAAATCAAAGAAATTTGTGGTCACACTACCCAGACTGAGGAAAATACGAAATCTCATTCTTTCAATACTTCTTTGTAAATATTTCATGTATTTCATTATTTTTAAGAAATATGTTTTAAATGACATTTTTTTTCACAAAAACACATATAGAACAAGACTTGCTTTGAGTACTAAAAATGTGATTGGGAAGTTTGCAGAAACCTAGTCTCATATTTCTTTTAGGAACAATGGCCCTGCATTCACTAATTCAGTATTTGCAGCAACTTTATAAACACAGTTACTGTAAATAAATAAATCAATAAGCCAATAAATAAATAAATAAATAATCCCATGTATGTAAATGTGGTTAGTCATTTTTATGAGCAGAAAAATTCCAGCTTCTTTATAGTCTCTTTGCTAGTACTCCTTTATTTAACCAATAATTAAATTTGAGAGGATCTGAGGTCATATAATAAAAAACTCTATATATGAGATCAAGTTTTACTTACTATTCATGAAATGGGGCCTTACAATATGCTGCTTTTAGGAAACATTGTGTGTCTCTCAATTAAGAGAAAACATACTCCCTGAAATACACTAATCTATAATGGTACTCGTGGTTGATAGATGAGAATATTTATCTACTTGATAGATTATTTCATAATTCAGGAAGTTGAGAGAAGATTATAACTTAAAATTGACAAACTAAATAATCTAAAACTAATAGAAGTGTGAGTAGGGGAAAATAAAACACAAAATCATTTTTCCTTCTATACTCTCACAACACAAAACAATTGTGACCCTAGATATGTAGGGGTATTTTCTCACACACCAAGCAATTAATTCTGCAGTGGACACTGGCTAGCTGTCCTCTAATTCAGTTTTGTTTTAACACTATCTGGAGGTAGTGTCAGATCCCACAGGTTGAATTGCCAATACTGTAACTCTGCTGTTGTCCTGGACCCACTAGCAAGTGATAGATGACACCTCTGACTGATCAACTATAAATTGGAATTCCCTCTATGCCCTCATTAATTTGCTAGGTTAATTCACAGAACTCAAGGAAACATTTAGGTTTACTCGTTTGTCACAGACGATAATACAAAGACTACAATCAGTCAGATGCAAGAAATAGAACAAGGTATGGGAGAAAGGCCTTGATGCTTGGGGCCCAGAGTTCCCATGCCCTCTCTGGGACCTACATGTGTTGATCTCTTTGGAAATCTTCACAACATAGTCTTTTTTGAGTTTTATGGAAATTCTATTATGAAGGCATAATTAATAATATCATTGGTCATTAGTTTGTTAACTCCACACTTCAACTTCTTTATGCTCCCTGGAGATTGTGAGATGAGACTAAAAGTTCCAACCCTCTGATTGTCTGGTTGGTTCCCCTGGCAACAAGCTCCCATCTAATCTCTCCTCCCCTAATGGTCATCTCTTACATAGAAAAGATACTTACATTACTATGGAAATTTCAAGAATTTTAAAAGGCAAGTGTCAGGAAATGGGATCAAAGACCAAATTTATATTGGTAAAGGGATGTAAAGGAACATCCATTGAAAAATAATGGACCACTTACTAAAAATAACTGATTTGAATAAAATATATATTTGGTTCAACTAATGAAAGCAGAAAGTTGTTTTTTGAGAACATGCATCTTATATCTTTTGTTTTTCATGGCCCAATATATTATGCTACATTGTACTCAGAAAACAAAATAAATGTGCATTGAATAATTTACACATTTGTATTCAGCCAAATCATTTCCATCTAACTATAGTTTTTATAACTAATTTACTTCTTAAAAATTAGTTTTTGAATTCAACTAAATATTTCTAAAATCAATGGAAAATATTTAAACTATTTTCGAAAGTATTAAATGCTCCTTTGTATGAAGAATGCCCACGCATTTTTAAATATTTCTGAAAAAGCACCAAAACATAGACTAAACACTCTAATAAGAAATCAGAAAAAATATTAAATATTATTTTGGAGAATATAGTTCATTTTTTACTTTAATGTTTAATATGTTCTTCAAAATATTTTCTTGGATACTCTGTTTTGTGAAATCTTGTAGAGATGAATAAGAGGAAGAATGAACCATATTACTTTTAAATGGTGATTCCTTTTTAAATATTAACATTTGTATAGTTCTTTTACACAAAAATGTATAAAAGTGTTTTTACCCTAAGCAGGGGCATTGTAAGTCATGTTTTCCCATTATAAAACGTTTTACTTTTTAGTTACAAACCTAAATATTACAGACTTCATAAATGAAGCACAGGAGGTGGTGTCATACAGCAGCCACTTAGAAGGTACCATAAAACTATGTGGCAAATGTATGTTTGTGTCAGTAAATAAACTTTCAACAGGAATCATATCCAAAATAATATTTTCAAATAATTCAAATAAAAGACATATGATTGCATTTTATTCTTCTCAGAAATTGTTGGAAGAATAAATATTTATAGAAACAATATCTATGAACAAATATGTTATTATGTATCATGAGATGGTACTCAAAAGCAGAAACACCTATTCTCTAATTCTACCCTCTTAATATTTATAACAGTGAAAGCCTGGCAAATTTATCTTAAAAATTTTAAATTAGTTAATTTTTTACATTCTAAGTATGAAAAATGTAAAGCCTCAAGATAGGAATAGTATATTTTTTGTCTTACTCATTTATGTACCAAAGCAAGAAAGCAGAGCACTGTGTGTGTGTGTGTGTGTGTGTGTGTGCGCGCGCGCAGATGTATGTGTCTGTTCTCTCTGGCACTTAGCATGCTGAAGAACACACTTTGGGAAACTTTTTTGTTAAAATATGACATGCTTTCCAAATGACTTTGGAAGTATGTTATATTTCTGACTTTGTGGAATATTTATATAAAGTATCTGAGGAAGGTAAGAAATGTTCACTCAATAAAATGTTTCTAGAAAAATTTGTTTTTGTGGTAATTTACACAAATATCTGTAAAAATTTATTCTACATTCAGTAATAGCCACCAGTAGCAGAAAACAAAATATTGAGTGTCAGTTTTGCATTAATAATGTTCCCTGAATTACTTTCATATAGTTATATGCATATAGTCATATACAAATGTGAAAATTAGTTTTTTAGCATTGATACATATATATATTGATTGATTGATAGGAAGTACTATTGTTAATTTTATTTGAGAAAGCCTACATGTAAAATCCTCCATTGACATTATTTTCAATTTTATCTCAGGGAGATTTCTGAGTTAATGGTCAACTATGAAATGTGTAGGGCTGTGACATGTTACTGGATTACATTCCATTCTATTTGGCCTCAGATCAATTTGAAATCTCTAGGATTATTGACGTTGGGGGGGATAATTCAAGTATAGATTCAGTACTGATATATAAAACACTACTTATTAACACAGTTTCAATATTTTGAAAAAAAGGCTCCAATGTTTTAATAAATCTTTTTGCAGCAAGAAGTAAGGGGGCTTACTCCATCACTACTAAGCTTTTCACACATAACTTTTTCAGGCTTACTTTCAAACATTTACTCCATCCCAAAACTAAGTTCATTTCCTTCTCCTCTCCCTCCCTCTCTCCCTTCCTTGTTTACTTCCTTCCTCCTTCCTTCTGTCCTTCCTTTCATCCTCCCCTCCTTCCTTCCTTTCTTCCTTTTTTCTTCCTTTCTTTTCTCTTTCCTTCATTTCCTTTCCCCTCCCTTCATCCACTTACCTTTCTTTCTCTTTCTTTCTTTCTTCTTTCTTTCTTTCTTTCTTTCTTTCTTTCTTTCTTTCTTTCTTTCTTTCTTTCTTTCTTTCTTCTTTCTTTCTTTCTTTCTTTCTTTCTTTCTTTCTTCTTTCTTTCTTTCTTTCTTTCTTTCTTTCTTTCTTTCTTTCTTTCTCTTTCTTTCTTCCTTCCTTTCTTTCCTTTCTTTCCTTTCTTTCTTTCTTCTTGCTCTCACTCTCTCTTTTCCTCCCTCCTTTCCTTCCTTTCCTTCCTTCCCTTTCCCCTCCTTCCACCTCCCCCTCTTTCCTTCCTTCTTTCCATAATGATTATTGCTTTGAAATCCATAGGATAAAAAAAAAAACTTGTATTTTCAGAGTACAAAAAACAATAACAAAAGATAAAAATATCTGAAATGATTTTGAAAATAAGATTAATAATTGCTTAGGACAATGGGAGAATAAATCATTGAGGATTTGTAGAGGTGTAAAAATGATGGTGAAGGGCATGAAACCAAACATAACTACTCTGCTTTAAAGAAAACAAGAAAACAGTTTATTCAGAACCAGTATAAATGATTGTGGCCCAGGAGCAAAAATTCAAATTGTTTTGAATGAGGGTTCCAAAAAACAAGAGTTGTAAGACCTTTTATGGACAGAGCACAAAGGTAATTTTAAATCAGCACATTCAATCAGTACCTTAGTGGAGGCATTGCATAAGCAGGTTGAAGTGAAACAGGAACATCGCAACCCTCCACTAAGATGATATTTTACTGCGTTCTTCATGAGAGAATTGGTGTAGTCAAGGATCTATTTTTCATCAAGCTCTGGATAGTGACCAAGACCAGATATATTTCCCAGAAAGTTTACTAATTGTCATGAAACTATTAGGTCCAATACAAAAGCCAGGAATAATGATTTGTTTTCTTAAGGTCAAAGTAGTCCTTATATGATAAGTCTACAGTATCTTAACTGCACACTACTCCACCAAGCCTGTCTTTGTTTTTATCTCCTTATTGGAGGATGGAGAAGTTGACATTGCGTACTTAAAGAAATTCTATTGCAATATTGTTTCTTTGGAAATCTATAATTTAATAGGATATTTATTATAGATTGAATTCTTTAACAATTAGAATTCGTGATATAATGTTAATCATTGGAAGTTGATTTGTTTGCAAATTACTTTCATAAAGCATGTGTAAAGAAGAGCAAAAAGATATGAAATTCCTCCTTCAGTGGGAAGACTATGATATTTTGCCTTGAATTTCTCTACTCCATTGTAAGTGAAAGGGCAGAAGTGGGGGTCAAGTGGGGAAAGGTGGTAATATGGATCTTTCGTGCTTTCCAGTGGGAAGCCCCATAGCAAATCCTTTTAATATGCATGGAATAGGCTGCTTTTGTTTATCTGTCTTTGGAGCAGTGGCCTCAATTTGACACAACATCTGTAGCTTTTCCCAGGATACAAAAATTAATGACAAATAATCTATGTGACATGAAAGAAAGACATATCATTAACTCACAGTGCATTAATATTTCTAAATCAGAACAAATTAGAGTTAACATATTACATTTCAGTTAAATTTCTAAAATCTAAATATTTTGTGCTGTTCATCAATCATTTTTTATAGATCAATTTATAGGAAATAGCTCTTACAATACAATTTTAAATAACTGAAGATTTTATGACATGAAGTGTTTTTTCAATCTTGAAGAAACTATGAGGCTTTATTAAGAACTGGCACAGAACATTCTCAGCTAAGTTTGCTCTGCAATCCAAACACTAAGATTTCTATCACAGGAAAATTTTATTTGAATCCAAACTTTTAAAATATATTTTCCTATGAAATTGTTATGGAAAATTTCATTTAAAGTTATATTTGGAATAAGACAAATCACATTTTAAAGGACTTTTGTTTTGGAAAGCTCATAATATTGGTGCTCATAATATTGAATTAATGATACAAATTTTATTCAGCATCAGTAATAAGTTGTTTTCATATGAAATCTCTGAAAACTCTTATTTTTCAGCTTGTTTTTTTCTGGACAAAATCAGTCTACTAACCTCTCCATTATGAAACTAGAAAAAAATATAGCAAGTATAGTATCTTAACATGGCACTTAAAATATATCGACTAGAGTTACTCAGTTTTACTATATCAGATTGCATATTTATATAGTCCCATTCAATTATATATAAACTATAGTAACAAAATTCACCACAGAAAATAAAGATGAAACTAAACTTCCCAAGCAGTAGTTAAGTGACTAAAGTGGTAATTTAGTCAGACTGTAAACCTGCTAAGAAATAGATTTCATAATGACTTCCTATGTTGATAAACATGTATAGGGTAAGGCTTTCTTATAATTGAATGAACTCATTATATCTCAAGAATGACTACTTAATAGAAAAGATTACCAAGGAGATTAATTATTTCTTGTTCACAAATAAAGATTAGTATACAATAAGAAAAATATAAATAAAAATTCTTTATAACAGAATTCACTGCAGTAAAACCATATTTAGTCTGTTTCAGAGCTTCAGCCAATAAATAGTTAACAGTGCCTTAGCAAATAGTGAAGTTTTCAAATTCAAACTAAATTTGACTCATTTTCATTTTCTTTTCCACTAGAATACAAACACATTTTGCTGTGAATTTATAACAAGAGTATAGCCTATTTGTTTTCAAGTTCATTTCCCCTGGGACATAGTGGCAGTAAATGGATAATCCATGGCTTGATTTCACACAGTTAGGTATCCCAGCATGCTTTGAAAATAGAGCAAATGAAAGAATTGGGACATTTATAACAAAGCTCCCTGCAGACTCATTATTGGCAGTGCCATGAACCATTACAAACCTATAGCCCTCGAAAGCTCAGAAATGCATGCTGTGGCATACCACATTCATTGAAATATACATATGTTATTTTCCTAACAATTTAATTTATATTTAACCTTTCATTTAAAGTTATGATAATTAAATTTCACATGTAGACAATATTTATTTAATCTATCATGTTTTTATTAAGTAAACATATTTGAAAACATGTAATATACACATATATTCATAAAAGCAACTTTAAAGAGCGTTTTTATTCCTGATAATGTCATAATATATGACAATTTTAGTCCTCAAGCTACATTAAAATTAATATAATATTTACTTTTTGATTTAAAAAGCCAATGTAAAATCCAACAAAATTTATCTAATACTCAAAATTACATAAAATGTATTCATTTTCATCTGAAAACACAATTAATTACAATGTATTAAAAGTCAATATGAACCAAAATTATGGTTCCAATCTTGTAATTTATATCCAATAATGTACATTTAATAATTTCATAGTAGGAAAATGGCTCAGGAAAAAATATTTCAAAGGGGCTAGGGCATCAAAAGTCTGACATGCATATATATCTATATATATCTATCTATAGATATATATGCATATATATATATATATATATACACACACACACACACACATATATATATATATATATATATATATACACACACATAGATATATTAGACCTTGCATTGGGATTGAGCATTTCACTATGTTAATCACATAGCATCAAAAATTAAAGTTTGAAATACTTAATAGCTAACTTACTGCTCTCCTCAAGATAAATCCACAAGTCCCAAAGAAATCAAGAACTTGATTATTAGAATGAAACATAACTTACTATGCTATGCTAATTTATGATATAAATCTATTTATTACAAAGACATTAAGTTAGATGATAGATCAATAAGGACATAAGACAATGACTGAATGTAGGGCAATGTAAATAATCCAGATGCTGTCTACTATAGTTTTGTTTGTTTGTTTGCTTGTTTGTTTTTGGTACTGGGGATTGAACAGGGGTATTCAACCACTGAGCCACATCCCCAGGCCTATTTTGTGTTTTATGTAGAGACAGGGTCTAACTGAGTTGCTTAGCACCTCGCCATTGCTGAGGCTGGCTTTGAACTTGCAATTCTCCTGTCTCAGCCTCCCAAAGTGCTAGGATTATAGGCATGTGCCACCGCGCCCAGCTTACTATAGTTTTTGATGAAGATATTTCATATTTGTTTTAGAATCTGAGTTCACCATTGGTAAGCAGCATGTACCTTATTTGATTTTGTATCTGTACGATGTCTTGCTAACTCCTAGATATGTAGTGAACAATCAAATATCTGCCAATTTAAAAAATATAAATTAAATAATAAAAAAAGAATTATTAAAAAATTATTATTAAAAAAAAAGAACTCCTTTCCCTGTTTAAATGTTGCATTAACAAGCTTAGATTCATCAACCGTTTTATCAATTTATCATGTCATCCTTGACCTAAAACATAGTTTGGAATACTTGCATTGTCATTTTGTTGTTAGTCACAATGATATAGAATTTTTATTAGTTATCTTTAATGGTGTCAGGCACAAACTATACTTTTATATAATTAAATAATGAGTTAATATAAATCAATTTAATTTTGTTATAGTTTATAGTTTAAAAGCCAAAGCATGTTGACAAGAAGTATTTTCATTTCCATATGATTCTGTTAAGAAGGTTAGCAAAGTTTTGATAAGTAAAGAAAATACTGGGACATGTTAACAGATGCAACTTATTGCCTAGAAGGTATTTTGAACATTATGAATCTCACTTCATGGTAAATGTGTGAAAAAGCATTTTCAACATTGAAAATAGTTATATACACAAAATTTTTTCCAGTGTCTAGATCATCAGTTGATAGCATATGGCAAGCTCACCAAGTATAGCTGGGAAGATAATTTTTAGTAAAGACTTTTTGGAAATATCTATGGATAAATGCAAGTATTAATTTTAGAAAAAAATTGTTAGCAAGCAATGTTGGATCTTGATGCCTTCTGCCTACTTCAACTAATTATATCTTCTTTTATAGTCATGTCTTTCTGACGACCTAACTTACCCCCAGACATAGACTCTTAAATAGTTGCTTACTGTGACATACCCTCTAAGACATTAACCAGGAGCTAAAACTGTATCTCATTGAGAAACTATGTTTTGTTCATCCTAAAAGTGATCCTTTAAAGGTATTTTTCAGTTAATTTTTATCTTTGCAAAGTGTTACATATAAGAAAATGACCAAAGGATTAATTATGTATTAAGTTTCACAGTATTTCATGTATGTTTTACATATAAATATAAATTATATATGTTATATATATATCATATAATATACATATACTGTTGTGAAATCTAACATATAAATATTTGCACACAAAAATATACCTATATATGTACATGTATATATATACATACACACACATATATATATAGTTCAAAATTTTAGGCATTTATAAAGTGGTGATGGAATGAAAGTTTATTCTAATATATTTATAATAAAATTAATTATTTTGTGATAGAAGAGAAGAAACTGGTTGTGTTCTCCAAGTTCACCTTCAATTCTCATGTATTATGTTTCGCAGAATTGTGAAATCTGCAATACTCGATGATAATATTATATCTTCCAGAAAGCACCCCAATGACATGTAACCAACTAGGTAAATAGCCATCTCACTTATAACACAAATGTTTGAAAAATTTACCTTAATTAAATCCAAGATTTTCCTCAGCAAACTTTTATGTGAATCCCTACACTGAAGGGGAGAAAAATGAGGCTACCTTATTTTTACAGGCAAGATATAATTCTTTTGGCATCAAAATTTTTCACATGATCTATTTGAGGCAACTTGTACATCTAAAGGAAAATTATGGCTGTATGTGGTGGCACATGCTTGCAGTACCAGAGACTTAGAAGGCTGAGGCAGGAAGATCTTAAGTTAAAGATCTGCCTCAACAACTTAGCAAGACCCTAAGAAACTTAGTAAGGCTGTGTGAAAATAAAAATAAAAATGGATTGGAGATTTGGGGCTTAGTGGTTAAGTGACTCTGGGTTCCTTTCCTGGTACAAAAAATAAAATAAAAATAAAAAATAAAGGAAAGAAGGAAGGAAGGAAATGATGAATACTTTATTTTCTAATATTTTTCACACTATCAACACTTCATTTTACTTGGACTATTATTCTCTTTTCTTATAGAACTTTATAACTTTTCGAGGTAGCCTAAGAAATCTAGACCCCTTTCAGAAAAATAGAATTGGAGAGATGTGCTATAGGGAACATAAAGTCACACTGATAAAGTTTGTAACTGGTTTGTGTTTTTAACTTTCATTTTATGTCTCATAGAACAGGTTTTGAGACTTCCAGTCAATAAGACTTAAGCTTATCCTTTGAGCATTTTTCAATAATAAAGAGAAAAAGGAAGAATTATAAGGTTGATGTGAAATCAAGACTATAGAAGAAATGTTTGCATGAATCAGAAAATGAATGTGAATGGAAAGCTCTGATTGTGGAATTAGACAGTGTAGCCAGAGCAGACAAAACCTACCAGAATCCAGTTTTTACAAAGTATTCTAAGATGGAGAATTAGAGCTATGTTTCCCAGAAAGAATAATGAATTGGACCAGACTGGGCTGCAACCACTTGCAGTACATGGCTGAATAGCCAAACATGGTTAATTGGTACTCTAACGGACCTTGTAGGAATTCAGATAACTAAAAATTAATAAAGTAATGCAAGAAAATAGCATTGAGGATGAATCTAAAAATAGGTAGTTGAGTAAAAGAAGTCAGAATTAAGAGGATTCATTCTGTATAATTATGTTTTTATGTAGTTCCAAAAAGGCAAAACTCATTATATGGCGATAGAAATCATAACCATAGCTATTTTAGGGGATAGAGCTAGGTTGGAGGCTTCTCGACTGCTGATAGTTTTCTATTTATTGATCTGCATAGTAATTAAATGGGTGTGTTTGCTTAGTGATAATTATTTTGTCATTCATCTATAATAGGTATAATTTGTAATGTGTATGTTACAATTCAATTTTAGAAAGCAACAAGAAAAAGAAGCAGTTCTTACACGAAAGAAACATTTTTTGGAGGAAAACTTATAAACTATTTGGTACACTTTATTATATATGGATAAGCAGTATTAGGAAGGTTTTTAAGAATTCTCAGGGAGAAGAGGTGTCAAAAATATAGATCGATGTATAGATATAGATGTGTTTTCTACAGATGGAATGGGTATTTTAAAACACTGAAGAAATAAAATGTAAATATATATTCACTACTTGAAACAGTAGGGACAGTTGTTACTATAATGCTAATAATAAATATTAAATTAAGTAAAATATGTAATACAAAGTAGTTTTATTATGAAAAATGCGGATGAGTTTAATAATAATGATAGTAATTATTATATTTATTGTTTATCACTTACTAAGTGCTTTATTTGTACTGTCATTTATTTGCTAAATATTTACAATGCGGGACTCATTATTGCCCTGATTTTACATATTTTTTATGTCACAAAACTTTCAGAACCCCAGTGTCTTCCCCAATCTTTCATTCCTCCACGGACTAGAGCTTATTTTTTCAAAAGATGCAATAAATTCAGTTAAGTGAAATTCATTAATTTTAACTGAGTGTATAGGAAATAAACAAAAATAAAAAGGTACAACTGATAATATAATATACTTTTTTATGTCAATTTTTGTTCCTTTCATAAAATTTTAAGAAATACATAGTTCCATGAGAGTTATGGACTAGAAGTGAATATTATTTGTTTCTCTAGAAACCGGCAAAGCTCAGGATAACAGATGTAAAAATAAGATATCGCTCCCTTTATATTTTAAAATCCTATGTTTCCATCTCAGGCATGAGACCATTTCATTGAGTATGTTAAATGTCAACCTCACGAATAGGTTACTTACCAGAGCTAGCATCTTGCTCATGGCCCTCCCAGGAATTCCCAGCTCACTTAGTCTTAAGTAGTCTTAAGTAGCACCAGGCCCTTAAAGTTTCCTTTCTCTCTTTCCTCCGTTTTGGCCTTGTCTCTCATTATTCTGATCCCTCACCCTACTCTAGTCAAGCTGGCAATTTGCTGCTCTGGGAACATGCCAGGCATGCTAAACTTTAAAGTCTTCAAACTTGCTTTGCTTTTCTTTTTTCTGAACTGCATTACCACAGAGTCACACTCAAGTTTCCACTCATATGTCACTAAACTAAGACAATTCTCATAGCACTGAGATGCACTTGAGATAAGGTAGATAACTGTATACAGAAAGTTTTCCATCTCAAACTTTCTGGTGTTCTGCCTGAAGTATCTATTCTCTATCACTTTCAACCTCACCTATAAGAAATTAGAAGATATCTCTTAGTAGAAATGTTCCATTTTCCTTTTTTAAAATTTCTTAAAAATTTATTTATTCTAATTAGGTATATATGACAGCAGAATGCATTTTGCTTCATTGTACACAAATGGAGCACAACTTTTCATGTCTCTGGTTGTAAATGATGTAGAGTCATACCATGTACCTAGAGCAATGATGTCCATCTCATTTTCTCCATCTTTCCTGCTCCCATGTCCCCTCCCCTCTCCTCCCTCCTCTTTGACCAAAGTTCCTCCATTCTTCCCATACCCACTCCTCCATTATGGATCAGCATGAACTTATCAGAAAAAACATTTAGACTTTGGTTTTGGGGATTGGCTTAATTTGCTTAGCATGATATTTTCCAGTTCCATCCATTTCCCTGCAAATGCCAAAATTTTATTCTCTTTTAATGCTGGGTAATATTCCTTGTGTATATATACCACAGTTTCTTTATCCATTCATCTATCGAAGGGCATCTAGGTTGTTTTCACAGTTTAGCTAGTGTGAATTGAGCTGCTATAAACATTGAAGTGGCAGCATCAATATAGTATGCTGTTTTTAACTCCTTTGTGTAAAGAATGAGGAGTGGGATAGCTAGATCACATGGTGATTCCATTTCAAATTTTCTAAGGAATCTCCATACTGCTTTCCAGATTGGTTGCACTAATTTGCATTCCCCTCAGCCATGTATGTGTGGGCCTTTTCCTCCACAACCTTGCCAACTATTATTGTTTGTATTCTTGATAACTGCCATTCTGACTGGCATGATATAAAATCTTAGTTATGATTTGAATTTCTCTAATTGCTACAGATGTTGAACATTTTTTCATGTATTTGTTGATCGGTTGTATATCTTCTTAGAAATGTCTGTTTGGTTCCTTAGCCCATTTATTGATTGGGTTGTTTGGTTTTTTGGTGTTAAATTTTTTGAGTTCTTTATGTATCCTGGAGATTAGTGCTCTATCTAATGCGCATGGGGCAAAAATTTGCTCCCAAAATGTAGGCTATCTCTTCACCTCATTGATTGTTTCGTTTGCTTAGAAGAAGCTTTTCAGTTTGAACCCATCCCATTTATTAATTCTTGATTCCATTTCTTGAACTTTAGGAGTCTTGTTAAAGAAATTGGGACCTAATACAACGTGATGAAGGTTTGGGCTTACATTTTCCTTTATTAGGCACAGGGTCTCTGGTCTAATTCCTAGGTCCTTGATCCACTTTGAGTTGAGTTTTCTGCATAGTGAGAGATAGAGATTTAGTTTCATTTTGCTACATATGGATTTCCAGTTTTCCTAGCACCAATTGTTGAAGAGGCTATCATTTCTCCAATGTATGTTTTTGGCGTCTTTGTCTAGTATAACTGTATTTGTGTGGGTTTGTCTCTGTGTCTTCTATTTTGTACCATTGGTCTACATGTTATTTTGGTGCCAATACTGTGCCATTTTTGTTACTACAGCTTTATAGTGCAGTTTAAGGTCTGGTATTGTGATGCCTCCTGCTTCACTTTTCTTGCTAAGGATCGCTTTGGCTATTCTGAGTCTTATTTCTCCAAATGAATTTCATGATTGCTTTTTCTTTCTTACTTTCTTTTTTTTTTGGTACCAGGGATTGAACTCAGGGGTACTCAACCACTGAACCACATCCCCAGCCCTATTTTGTGTTTTATGTAGAGACAGGGTCTCACTGAGTTGCTTAGTGCCTCGCCATTGCTGAGGCTGGCTTTGAACTCGCGATTCTCCTGTCTCAGCCTCCCAAAGTGCTGGGATTACAAGCGTGAGCCACCATGCCCAGCTAGCTTTTTCTGTTTCTATAAGGAATCTGTTTTTCATTTCTATTAGGAAATTTTTTATTTCTATTGCTATAGTGATGGGAATTATTGTTTGTAATCTAGTGTGCATTTTATCATTGTTAATTATTCTATTAGTAATGAGAAGTGTATCTCATACAGCCAACTTTTAATCTCCTTTAGGGCAAGATCATGACAAATTTTTCCTTGTATGTCCATGTATTCCACTCAACTTTCTCCTCTCTGGTTGGACTTCAAAACCTAGTGAGTAGGTAAGTATAGTAGAGCAATACTTTGGGAGTCTTGGCCAAACTGTGTTTCTAAAAATGGATTTATGTTTGCAGTAGAGCTCCCAGCTCAAACTTAAATGCTATCTAACCTATAAAATATGGAGTTATATAGTTATTAGTAAGGATATTAACTTTAAGATTTCTTCATTTTATAAATTTTACTTTTGACTTTTGCATATAAATATGGAGACTGAATATTTTATTAAAATTTGAATGTCTAAACTACTTTGTTTTAATCAGAAATCACTTGAGTAAAACTTTTATATCTTTTAATCTTTTAGACAAAAATAAAAGCACAATGAAGAAAGTAAAAGTTCAAGTTCATTTACATGTAAATGAAATCAACCTACCTGATCTCTGATGAGCCCAGATTCTTGTGAAATGAAGCACATTAGTATACTCATATAATTCCTACTAAACCATGATTCATATTAGGTTTTTTGTTCATAATTCAAACGCAATGCATAAAACTGATGAGTAAGCTGAATTTTCTTCAACATCTTATTAAAAAGAATCTACTGAAAATTCACTTTAAAACACACACAGAAAATCTACAAACTTTCTCACATAGAATAATGTACTTTAATGTTCTTTGCTGCTTTCAGTATTATTTGTAACTTTTGCTGGCATTCTTTTTGTCAACTTCTATTTCTGTAACATTGGAAAAGAAACTGTTAGACCTAGTTCTCTACTGCCACAATATAGATGCTTAACCAAAGAAGTATATTGGAAAACCCTCATCCTGGACTGAGTAGAACAATCTTTGATTTTACATCTGAAAATCTTCTAAGACCATCTTATTTTCAAACAAATAAGTAATGTCTGGGACGTTTTAAAAACTCAAAATTTTTTAGACTTTAATGAGTAGCATAAAAGTTCTTCCTCTAGAGAATTTAACTTTACTGTGCAAATAAATACAAATAAATAGCAACAGCCTGTGAAATTATAGTCTGCCATTGCAGAAATACTATGAGAACATGGATGCAGCCGTCACTATCTCTCCTGCGGAAAATAAGATAGTGCTCTGAAGGAGGAGATTCATGAGTTGATTATTTAAGCATGAACCTCTGGTCTCTAAATATACAAAAAAAAAAAAATGTCACCCCTGGCAAATGAAAAATAACATTAAAACTATGAAATAAGTTTCTAGATGTATTCCAGCTGTTGAGAGTTGCTATTTTCAAAATAGTTTCTGAAAATTAGTGAATGTAAAATATGTTTATCTGTAAGATAGTTTAATGCATTCTTTAATTGAATTCATAATCACTTCTCCCAATGTCCTGAGAGATTATGAAAAAATAGGTTAAGTTCATACCTCTACTTAAAAATAAAATAATAAATATCAACTTAATAGGGAATTTTCATTTATAATATTTTTCTAAATTTTGTTTTGTTTTCAGAATACTAATGTGAAGAAATAGCTATTAGTCATACAAATATTTTATATATAAGTAAATATCTTCAGAGAAATTGATATCAAGGTGAAATGGATCATGACTTCTTTGCAAATATCTATAATTGCTCTTTTAAACTATTAAAAAAAAGAATTTTCTAAGGTCTCCTGAGAGAAAAGTGAAGAATAAAGGAAGATCTGTTTGTTTCCATTGGATTACTGCCTTTTTTGATGGAAAGACAGGGAATAACTTGTACAGAAAGACATCAAAAAACCAAACATAACAACTTACAAAATATTTTGTTTAGAGATTCCTTTTTATTCCTTCCTAATGTTATGCATCTAAAGGTACAAAATAGAAAATAATAATTTGAGAGACAATATATAAAATATGATCTTCTGAAAGAAGTTATGAACATGATTTATCATGGTATAAAATATTATAGCTCCTAATTTATTCTAAATAGTACATGCTATTTAAAATCTATACACATAAATTTACACTTGTACATAGTGGTAAGTACAAAATACACTTTAAAAGTACATGTCAAAATGTTTGACTTTACAAAAATTCAGTTTAAAAAAATAGAGGCAATTTCTGTTAAACAATTTATATCTCTGGAGCTGTTAAAGAGAGCATTTCTGATTTTTTTCAGGTATGACTTTCAGGACTAGTTCTGTAGAGCTAGTCCTTGACCATAAGCATATCTTCTATTTAAAAAAAAAAAGAAAAAATTTCTCCAAAATTACTAGTTTTGGACATTTTCAAGACGCTTGAGATGCATATCAACATTTCCACTGACATTATAAAGGTTGGAAAAATGCAATTATATTTCAATTATTAATAGTATAATAAAGGAATGAAAGCTAGATGTAAAAGGAATAGTAGCAGCTTTTCCTGCTGTCACTTCTTCCTCTCATTTCTACTTTGCAGCTACATTTTAGAAGGGATAATTTACTATTATAATCATGAAATCATCAGTAAATATTCTTCCAAGAAAATAATATAGTCTCCCTCAAACCACAGGTCAAGCTTATTATCAGCACACAGTTAAAATAAACAGTCATTAGTGTGATATACTGTGAATTCAATTCATATTTAGTTTACCACAGGTTGTTTTGCAATTCTAAGTCTCATTCTTTTCTGAAGAAATAAACCTGGATTTTTAATTCATGTCTCCTAATTCCATATTACAGTTGTAGAAAGTTGAAAAAATTGGAAAACTCATTTTCATTTCACTGGTGAAATATTATATCATCTTAGGGAGATTTGATGTATTAGCACAAACTGAGAATATTTCAGCTTGGCAAAAGTTATTCAAACAATGCTAAAAACATGTCTATCAGATTTATCAGTGACTTGTCTAAGATCACTTAGCTAGTAAGTTATGGAGCCAGAATTTCTGTACTATAGTTTGAATTTAAAATTATAAAATCTTCTAGTTACAATTAAGACCTTGTCAGAATAGGTATTAGTGTTTATCATTTGTTTAAATGCTCATTTTCCATAATAATTCTCAACTATACTTGCTCATAAATCTGTATAATGAAGGTGAAAAAAGCCCTCCATATCTGTGAGTTCCATATTCATGAATTCAACATTATTAAAAATGTTTTGAAATTGAGGGTGTACCTCAGCAGCAGAAAATTTGCTTAGCATGCATGAGAATCTGGATCTAACTCCCAGCACCAAAATAAATAACCTCCATACTGAATGTGTACAGAGTTTTTCTCTTCATTATTCCCTGGCAAATGCTGTATAATAAACAGCATTTATGTTGTATTAGAAATTATAAATAATCTAGGTATGATTTAAAGTATATGGAAGGATTTCATAGGTAATGTGCAAATACTAGGCCATTTTATATAACAGGGTTCATTTGAATATCCTTGGATTCCTGGAAACAATCCGCCATTGATAAGGATATAGGACAACTGTAAATACAAAAGCTTCCCTAAATGATCAAATCCCATTCTTACAAGTGATATTTTCTGAAGTAGCAAATGGCTGCAAATCTTTGTTTTTTGTAGGGTTTTGATTCAATATATTATAAGTTAAGTTTTAAAATTCTGAATTCTTATTTTACATCCTCTGTTTAAAAATATTGTTGATTTCTTTTCTACTGTCAAGTAGACTTAATAGAAAGAACAAGGAAACAATCTTATCTCACTAACTAATTGTCTTTAAACCCTACCTTAGAAGTTAAATTGTTCTGGGAATAGATTTTTATGTCTATTCTTTTTACTTTAGAGTATAATATTATTATTTTAAAGTGTCTATTGTTGTTTTGGCTACAGAGCAGCCAGATTTACATGATTATTGATATCCTATATAACATTTTTTTAAAAAATGAAGTTCTAATTCTTTTAGTTTGGGGGTTTTGGTATTGCTTTTTACTATCATTATTAAAATGAAGGGAAAAGGGAGGATTGCATGAGGGGATTAGAAGAGTCTATTTTAACTAACCCTTCATTTAGATGTTCAGACTTTCACAGAAAATAACACAGCATCAAACTAGAACATTTTTTATACTCCATCCCAAAATATCTTTACAAATACCTTGTTTCTCGCCAGCCTCTGTTGCAGAAAATAGCAGTAATACCATCTAAAAAGACTACCAATGAAACACTAAAATCTAACTTCAACTGAAATGCTAGTTAGGGTTTAGAACGCAAAGGACTGTTTCCTTCTTTACCTGAAATAGAAAAAGGGAAGGCATTTTACCAGTCGGTATCTAGAAACTTTAATTTGCTCAGTCCACATATAAATCATGCATACAATTTGGGTGGTGACATTTGAAATTCATCAAAGATAATTTTTCTAATAAATGCTGAAATTGGGGCTGGAGTTGTGGTTCAGTGGTAGAGCACTTGCCTAGCATGTGTGAGGCACTGGGTTCAATTCTCAGCACCACATATAAATAAATGAATAAAATAAAGGCCCATCAACATCTGAAAAATAAAATATTCAAATAAAAAATGCTGAAATCACATATGACTCATGGAATATTATGTCACAAGAGAACCACAAAGCATAAAAAAAATAGAGTTGTTTCCTCCAGCTAAGATACTTATGAATTTTACTTAACGTTTTACAGCCAAGGGTATTAAACAAACATTTGCTTTTTCTTTTGAAACAAATCAAAATTATTCTCTGAAATTTTTATCTGAGATAAAATATAGCTTTTTGATATAGTGATATGTTTGAATTTCAGATATTCTCCTCTAGCAGTGGAGTACACTTAGATCATTATGTGTTAAATATCCTATTGTTCTCTGATCTCAAAATACAATATACAATTTTGAAGATCATTTCAGAGAATGACCAGGATTGGCCAAATGCATTTGGAAAACTTTGGAGTTTTGTAATTCTCGTTTAATAGTGTAGTACAAGTATCATTATTCAAATTTGTGAATGTATTTATATTATTAATACATAAGTAAAATAAATTCATTAAAATTTCCATATATATATATGTATCCAAAAAAATTTTCAACTCATAGCTAGTCAATAACTATTACTTATATTATATGATACTATTTCTATTATTCCATTATGATAAGTTCAAAATGACAACAAATGATCATTATGTCAATAGGAAATATTTCATATTTTACTCAACCATATGAATTAAATTTTATGATCACTATGTGAGATATCTGGTGCAATTTGTAACACATTTTGTCTTGTGCAATTAAATAAAACTGGATTTAGAAAGTGTCTAAGGAAGTATTTTAAATAAGTATGTCATCTAGAATTTTCTAAATTTTCTAATTCTAGAAACTGACATAAAATAAAACTTACCTTCTTGCTGATTGACATTCTTTAGAATCAGTTCTATTCATTCATTGGTGCCAACTGTATTTATTACATATATTTTTTATTAAGAAAACTATGTGAGCTACTTTTTGCAGGGGCAGAGGGTTTGCTAGGGATTAAACCCAGGGCACTCAACTGATGGTCTGTACTCACCAAGCTTTTTTAAAAATTTTTATTTGAAGACTCAGTGTCTAACACCTGCTAGTCCCCTGCCACAGCATCCGAAGTCACAGATCACAAGTATGTGCCATCACACCCAGTTACAACTATAATATATTAACAAAGCCATAAAATAAGAAAGAAAACTTTGAAAACAAAAAGATAAGCTTTCAATTATTTTAATACAATAAGTAAATGTTTAACATGTTGTTTGTCCACACTTGCATTTGTAACACAGTGTCTCTTGCTTGAGAATTTTTCTTACAAAATGAAAGGAAAAAAAGACAGTAATTAAGAAAATGTGACCACTAGGACACAGGACAATTGAGAAGATAAAAAGATAATGAACTCAAAGAGCAGCTTTTTCACTGATTAGCTGAGTAAACTTTGAAGTTTCCAGATTAAAAAAAAAAAAAAAAACTTGAAAAAATATTTTCCTGAATCACTTTGAGGAAAACACTAAATTCTAGAAACTGACATAAAATAAAACTTACCTTCTTGCTGATTGACATCCTTTAGAATCAGTTCCTTTATTTCATCTTTCCTGCCTTAAGCAAAACTATAGAAACTAAGTGTTTCTCTTAACTTTGGTAGGTCTCTCTCTGGTAATATATTAGAATAAATAATAAGACAAAAATCCACAACTGTTGCAAATGAATTTTAAAAGTCCAGAGCATAGTTATGAGCTTTGGGAGAAGGGGTCAATTGTAGCTGGAAAAGTCATGGAACTTGTTAAAAAACGATGAAAATATAAGAAAATGATAAAGTTTCAGGTTCTAAGAAACCTTTAGATTTGGATAAGTGTCCAAATATTTATGCAAAATATTGAAAATGTGCACTTTTTCTCTTTCTTGCAAATAGTATATTTAAAAAAGACAAAAGAACTTAGAAAAGATTGGGAATATTTCCATTAAGAATTTAAAGAATTAGAACTTTGTAGGTTAGAAAATAATGCTATTATTCACCTCTACAGTCAACAAAAAATTTCTGAATTGAAGAACAAAAATCCTATGCCAAAGACAAAACTGAAATAAGACATAGCCTCAGGACAGAGATCCAATGTATGATATGACTATCATAAATTTGTTAAAACCTGAAAAATAATGTGGTCACATGGCCTATTAAAACCTTTAAATTAACAAAAGCATTCTTGAAAGTTTAAGGTATATATAAATGTATATATATTCATATATATATATACACAAACATATGTATATACATATATATGTGTATACATATTATTCTGCTAAAAAAATCACACTCCAATTATTTTGAAAATGTTCTTCCCTCTTTGGATTTAATGACAGATTCTTTGAACATATCTGGTTATATATATACATATAAATATACATATATGTGTATATATATGTACTGGAGACTAGATTTAATACATAGAAGACCCACAAAAAATTTGAGAGTACTTTATTAGCAAGAGTTCTTCCAACCTCAGCTATATTCAGACCATTTATTTATTTTTGGTACTGTGGATTGAACCAAGGAATACTAAACAGAACTGCGCTATAACCCCAGGCCTTGTTATTTTTTGTTTTGGGATAGGATTTCACGAAGCGGCTTAGAGTCTCACTAAGTTGCTGAGTCTGGCCTCAAACTTGTGATCCTCCTACATCAGCCTCTCAAATCACTAGGATTACGGGAGTGTACAATGGCACTTGGCAATTTAGGCTATTTAAAAAATATAGACCACCGACCTTCTAAAGGCAGAAAATTGGCAATAAGATTTAGTTAGCTGACCCAAAAGGGATATATCTCAGTGCATTTTCTGACATTGTCAGTGTGAATGACAGAGAAAGAAGGTGATACCACTGTGTAGAACCTACAGGCCTGCAAACAATGAATTACAGAACCATTCTCAGGAAACAGAACCAAAACCCATTTATGGAATAGTGCACAAGCAAAGAGTAGGTGGAACTAGCAAACAATTATCTAAGAAATCAAAATTGCTATATACAGGGAAGAGAATTTGTCTATGGGCAGCTTGTTTTTATTTGAAGAAACTGAAAGTCACATTAGGAGGAAATAATCAGATATATGAAAAGTGACAGGTTACACACCATAACAGTACTCTAACTGAAACTGGTAGTGGAAGCAAAAAGGAAAGGAAAGATGAGAAAACAATGGCAAAGGCAAACCTATCAGGTGTCGTGCAGACCCAGGGATGGCTGCTGAAATCTTCATGTTGTAGACTGAGTTAGGGATTGTTGGAAGCAATGGACTGAGCAAAAGTAGTGAAAGATAGGGAGAGAAAGCAAGTTAAAGACAAGGCATGGAGAGGCCAACACAGAACCAAGACACATCCAGTGTTTACATTGGTTTTTTTTTTTGGTACCGGGGATTTTACTCAGGGGTATTTGACCTCTGAGCCACATCCCCAGACCTATTTTGTGTTTCATGTAGAGACAGGGTCTCACTGAGTTGCTTAGCACCTCGCCGTTGCTGAGGCTGGCTTTGAACTCACAATTCTCCTGTCTCAGCCTCCCAAGTGCTGGGATTACAGGCATGCACAACCGCACCCAGCTTACACAGTTTTTAAATAAGGATCAAATATACCTAGTTATTTCTATAATGCATAGCACTTATATAAGCTAGATACCATTGTAAATATCTTACAAATACTAATTTGATTAATCATTACAACAATTACTTGAGCAATTATATAATCTTCATTTTACCAGTGAGAACCTCAAGTTCAGAGATGATAATGGACTTCTCAAAGTTTACTCAGCTGGAAAGCAAAAAATCTGCTCTTTGAGTAAGTTACCTCATTTTTTTCCTCTCAATTATCTTGTGTCAGAATGATCTCATATTACTGTTATTTTGCAGATGAGAAAACTGGTGTTCACAGGACTTACATAATTTATGTAAAGAAATAAATAAAATTTATTATAGTTTATACTTGAAGCCCAGTATATCTCAGATACCAGAGTTCTTTCCATTATACCATATTCTCTTTGCTTATGTGAAGGTAGGAACCAATGTGTGAGGAAAAGAGCAATGAGCGAATCACGAAGGCTACAATCTAGTATGCAAGAAATAAAGAATTCTTACAACTTAGATGTTTACATGTAGGACAGATAACACAAATAATTTAAAAAAATAAGTCAAACTATTCTTCAGCACAGAATTGGTTTAGATACAAGTGCACTGTAGGCAGTAGGGATAGGTAGAGTAATACAAATGACATCAGAGATAAAGTGAAACAACTGCAAAAGCCAAGATTATCAAAAGGATTGTGACATACTTTGCACAACTGTAATTTTGCTGGTCATGAACACTGGTCATTTTTTTTTTAACAAGCTAAGTAAAATTGTGTCTGTCATTCAACAGAGACTAGAAAGAGTGACTGAGAGGGAGAAAGAGATTGACAGAGATTGGAGAAAAAGAGAGAGGAAAAGAGAGAGAATGAAAAAGGAGAGAGAGAGAGAGGGAGAAAAGGAAACATAGGAAGAGACAGAGGAAGAATGCAGATAATACTGATGTCATAGAAATTCTAGTTCAATAACCAGATCCTGGATTAAGAATATTTATGGAAATAATAATTTTTAATCATTATTTTATCTTTTATTTTGCTTATAAAAATGTATTGTTCCATCTATCTTAGTATATAAAATAGTTTGAAAGAAATATTCCTTGATAGTAAATAGGAGATTGGAATGTTTCATGCTAAGGTGTTAACAGAACACTTATTCTGGATAATCAATACCTCTCTGGAACATGTTAACATAGAGACCAAGTGAAATTTCCTTTCCTTATTTTGCTTTTCTCATTACAAATAACAAACATGGATCAATTAATTTTTAAATAATGGAAAAATAACTTAGGACATTAATGTTAGCCAAAGGAAATTATTTACCTTCAAGATTTGTTTTTAAGTTTTTACATATTTTCTAAGTAAATATATGTACAAATATATATGCTGAGGATATCAACTGATCTTGGGAAAATTTTCAAGTCTCACACACCATAGTAATGCTAAAATTTAGAGCAAGGTGATTCCATTGCCCCCTTCCACTGACTTTTCAAAATGGCATAAGTCAAGTAAAGTTCTTTTCTTAAATCTTAGAAATGTTGATCCATATATTATTCATTTATTCTTTTAGAAATATGATAGCTGTAATATAATGAAAATAAATTTGATGAGCAAATCTTTATTACAATTTCTTCAAAGGAAAATGCAAGCCAACAATAATATATTCTAAGAAGAAAATATGAATCAGTCATATCAATCAGACTTATTTTGAATGTGTTATCCTGACGGGGATAACCCTGAAATATCCAGAACCTCTTCCTTTCAAGGAAAGAGCCATTATGCTAGCAGAAATACTTTATTTTTAGTAACTTGAAAAGCACACTTTCAACCTGGAATAGAAAGGATTCAAATGAATATGGGCTGTTCCTTTGAGTTCTGGAGATATTTCATATATTTATCAAAAAAAGAAAAATGAAGGCCCAAAATAACAAATGAAGCCACAAACTTGGTTTGTAATTTTGTATTATACATATGCTAAAATATAAAAATAGACAAAATAAGAAGAAATATATTTATCTGCTACTTTCAAGGGCTCGATCTTAATTGCATGGTAATATTATATACTAATGGCTATATTTTAGAAATCACTTATTTAAACAAGAATAGAAATTCAGTATACAAAAAAGGCCCAGTGAAGGCTGACACACAGCTCCTGTCCTGTACTGGAAATTTCATATATACTGTAAAAGATCTTCTATGTAAATGCTAAATTTCTTTAATATTATGACATAGCTTATTCTTGGTAGTCAATTATACATGATTTTAATTTTAGCTAAGGATCATACTATGATTTTATATAAGGGTAATCAAAACCTTCTTTAAGAACCATTGAAATAGACTGACTGAAGAACAAAATAGGCAGGAAATTTAAAACATGGTATGAAAAGCAATAAGCCATAACTTTGAAGTGACCAACAGAAATCAAGGGAAAGAAAGATAAAAGTCAAACAAAAACTTACAATTTGATAAAAATGGTGCAAAATAACACTCAAAATCTGAGACAAAAGAATAATCAAAATAAATTTGAACAAACTTTATTCATCTGACTATGTCTTGAAATAAAAATGGCCTTTTATTTAACAGGTAAAATCAATGCATAGTCTTAAGACCTGTACCAGAATTCAAAGAAAAATTTTAAAAGTAATCAGTCTTAAGCTATTACTAAAGAAAATCCATTTCCATATTTTAGAAATAATATTCTAAAATGTCTCTAATAACTGAATATTCATTATATTGAATATTTAAAATACCAAGTATATTCTGGTGACAAAAATAATTCTAGAAAACTTGAAAAGACAATATAGACTTGAAGCAGAAGGAAAAGCAACTGCTCCACCAAAACAAAACGAGAGAAAGAAACTATTTTGGACCTATTACTATCAGAAAAATCAAGCTACCAATTAATTGAGAAGGTGGAGGGGAAGAGCAGAATGAATTACACAAAATTAAGCTCTGTGCATATATAAATATACCACAGCGAATTCTACCTTTGTGTAACTCTAAAGCAACAATTAAGAATAAATAAAGGAGGACAAGTTAGACCACAAGAGTAGAAGAAGGATACTTGCAGGAGAGAGAAGGGGAAGACAATGAGGGAGCCTGGGGACTGAAATGGAGTCAAATTAAATTCCAAGCATGTATGATCATGTCAACATGAAACCAATTATTACGTTTTACAGCTATAATGCAACAATAAAGCAAAAAAAAAAACTACAAGGTAAAAATGTATTTAGGTGTTCATTTGCATTAAAATATAATATGTTATGAATATTTGGATTGCTGTGTACCCAATTTAAGATAAAAAAGGAAAAGTTTACAGTAGAAGGATTATCACACAAAACAATGAATTTTGATGAGAGTTTTCAAATACCACTATGAGTGTATGATATATCCAACATAAAAACTAGCTAATGCTATAAAAACTTTATTACCTGGATATATCAAATTTATTGATTAAAACATTTAATTTTATGTTCCACAAACATTAAAAGTAATCATGGTGCATTAAAATAGGTTAAGTACACCAGTCTTCAATAAAAAATTTCAGTGAAATTTTAAAATCAATATTTCACTAGCTAACTTAATATAAAACAACACAACAAATCTATAAAATAGTACCAAATGTTTATGTGGAACATTTTGCTTTTGGAGAAGATATAAAACAATATGAGAAATATATAAGCTTTATCAAAATAACAATAAATCACAAGACATACCAAAAAACTTAATAGCCATCAAAAACTTATGGAAAAAAATCTAAAAGTTGACACTTTGCAATGGAGACTGAGGGTATGGAGGGCACTTGTTTGCTGAGGACTGAGGTTTGGACAACGACAATGTGCTAGAGAAATGCCCAGAAAAACATGGCCTTTGCTCCTGTATGGGGGATCCAGACAAAGTTCTGACAAAATTTTGGACAAGGCCATACTGGAAGCAAGAGGAGTTCCAGATAATGATTTGTCTTCAAGAGTTAAAAAGTGCTCAGCAGAACAGGAATAGAGAATGTTCTTGCAATCTCACAGACGCACAATTTCAAAATCTCAAAATCCAGAGGTCTACAGTATTGTCTTTTCACAGATTCAAGGGCTCAGTTTCAAGAGTTTCTTGAAATAAGGTGTAGAATTCTCAATGTCCCACTCTCTCAAGGTCAATTCTCCACATCAATAGAAGAATATGATCGTTTTATTTAGGAAATTCTCTCATCTCTTTTTTGTGCTCTGGTGCCAGCACATTCATGTGAATTTTACCTTTAATTTACTAGTCATTTCTATTCACTCTCCTTTGCTTCTTGCTCCTCATCCTGTTTTAAATAACCCAAGAACTCTTTCCTTTGCTTCCTTTTCTTCTTGAGCTCAATACAATCCAGGACTTCTTGACTCTTTCCATCAAGAGATTAGTGACTCGTTATTGAACATTTCCAACAGTTAAGATTTGCAGGGAACTTTATGAATGATTTTAAAATACATATAGAAGACCAAAATCACAATTGTAATAAATATCATCTTTTAAATCTTATTATTGAACAATGGTGATTAAGTCAGTAAAGAATTGACACAGAGGTAAAGAAATTGATCAATGAAATAGAATATGGAGACTAGAAACAGGTTTATATATATACAAGGTAACAAAAAATTTTTTAAAAAACACCAAGGATGATAGACATACATTATAAGTAACTGGGAAAATAAGACATCCAATAAATAATGCTGTAATAATTTGTTATTCATAGGAAGCAAACAAAAAGAAATTGGATGAGTTTTACCACATACCAAATGTAAATATCAATTTTATGTGAATTAATGGTTTAAACTTAGAAGAAAAAAATAACACTTTTAGAATTAATTATGTGGTGTAAATGTATGAATTAGTACTATCGATTTGAACTTCAGAAATATATTTTAAGTGAAAATATCAGGTCAAAAAAGTTTCCATGGTATGCAACAGCAGTTTTATAAAATTGTGTCCCAAGCAAAGCTAAATAATATTTATAAGATAATTTTATATTTTTAGAGAAAAAATAAGTGAAATTGAACTGAAAGTTGAAATGAATAGTAAATAAAATATTCAGGGTAACTATTTTCACCGCAATTTAAGGTAAGCAATATGGTATTTTAAGCAATTAATACACATTTAGATTCATCATTACTGGTAATTGTCTAGTTTTCTACTTTTAAGTAGATCACTATTTGTTATTCAACTGCATTCATAAAATATGTCTATGCATGAAATGTGTGTGTGTGTATATATATATGTACATATAATCTTTGTATATATATGTATTGCCAAAATTCATTCTAATATCAAACCTAAAAATTATATTAGGGGCTAAAAATATAAAATTTTGTTCAGTCTCATTAGTATAAATGCAACATCTCTAAATCAAATAACAGTAAATAAATTTTAACAAAGTTTTCTACCATAAATGTATGTTGTTTTATATTTATCTTATTACTATGAGTATAGATAGGTGTTCAGGAACGTAATCATATTGCACAGACATGCATTACTTAAATATATTTCTATATATTAATAAAACTATTATGTATCTACTTTTTATCTATTTGATTCAACTGCTACCCATATGCTTTAAATAAAATCCCACATCTATTCATAAAAGAATTTAGTGATATAAATTTAAAAAACTAATACTACAGGGGAACAGTTCCTATCATGAAACAAACATTTGCTTTAAATTAATAATTATTATTTAAGTGTAAATGTTTGAAGATGTATCTAATTAGGAGAAAGGACAAGAACTAATCTCTGTTGTCACCATTTTGTGATATAATTGTTTATTCAAAATATTTGAGAAACAATTATTTGAAATGACAGAAAATAATGTAATTGGCAT